>OU862927.1:5692876-5695376 GCA_917880885.1 Limnephilus marmoratus | reverse complement strand
GTACTGGGATTATATTATCAGCAATTAACTTTAGGTCTTTAATTCTTATTTGGTCATTGCCTTCTGATTTTTTAACATCCATATCATTAATTATTTTTTTAACATCTTTTTGTGATACAGGTCTAAATCTCATTGACATAATAGCAGGAGTTGTATACGTGTTACGATCTAGGAATTTTTTAGTACAATTATGTCTTATGTCTTTTATTTCATTTACGAATGTTGTAGCAAATTTATCGCATAAAAATTTTGTGTCTCCTTGACTTCCCATATGTTGAAGGATTATTTTATCTAGATTTTGTTTAGGTTTTCCTATTAGATTATTTATTTCGTCCCAGAGTTTCCTCGGGTTGCCATTTAAGCTATTTATTAAGTTTTTATGGAAAGTGTTTTTGGTAATATTAATATGTTTGTTTGTTTTGTTTCTATATCGCGTATATTCTAAACGAAATACCGGGTTATTTGGGCTATTCTTGCATTTTCGGTAAAGATAATCTCTTTTTTTAATCATGTTCTTAATTTCTTCTGTAACCCATGGATTGCTGTGCCTAAGATTACTTTCAAATAATTTTTCTTTCTTCGAGGACGAATAAATATTATCGAAAATATTTTTTAAATTATAGTACAGTTCTGATGGACATTCAGTTTGTAATAATTTTCCCCAATTTACTAGTTTTAATTTAGAATATACTAATTTATTATCAATAATTTCACTTTTTTTATTTAAATCCTTTGTAAGTACCTCTTTCCCTATGGCAACTCCTGTTATATAATGGTCAGATATTTTGTTAGTCACAATACATGAAAATACAGTGTTATTACGGTTACGAATTGCAATATGGTCAATACATGAATAAACATTTTTTCCGTTTAAAATTTCATCCCGGGTCACATCTAATATTACATTTTGTAAACCATTTTCACTGAGTAGATTTTGATATTCTGTAATTACACTATTTTTTGTATCCAACAAATTCAAGTTAATATCACCACAATACAAGTAGTTTGAATCAGTTGAAGTCAATTGTAATATTTGTTTTAGTTCCTTCAAATATATATTCTTGTTGCTGTTCGGCGGACGATATACCGCAAGTATATTTATGATATCTTGATAAACGGTGGTGATTTCTCCAGATATTGTCTCGCAGCTTTTAAAAGAAATGTTTGTTTTCTTAAAAGTATGATGGTTTTTTAAGTACATGATTAATCCCCCTCCTCTTCTATTCTCTCGAGTATTTGCAATCGATGTGAAGTTTGGTATATTGAACATAGGTATCATTTCGCTTCTAATATTTATTTCCGTTAGAAAAATTACATCTATATACTGCAGAACGTCATTTATTTGTGCAATAAATGAATTAAAATTCTTTTTCAATGATCTTATATTTAGATGAATAGCCACAAACCTCATTTTGATGTTTTTGTCGTTTATCCAGTTATCCAAGTTATAGCATTTGATAAATTTGTGAGTTTGAAATGGTGTCGAATCTTCCATGACGTTGATTTAATAACTGATAAAATAACTGTTCGGAGTCAAAAGGAATTTTTATTTTATTTATTTTTCTAAATGTATTTGTTAATATCACTCTCACTTTTTATATGGATAATTTTTCCATCACCTTCACTTCTTATTAATATTTTGGCATTTTGTACCCAAATGTATTTAAATTTTGTTTTCATTTTTTGTTTTGTAATGTATAGGAGATCTTTTTTTTCTTTGGTGAGATTTTCATTGATATAAATTCGGTCGTTGTTTCCATTCTTGTATATGTCGTTGTTGGTTAGCATGGTTTTTTTTTTTGTAACCACTCGTCTCGATAAGTTTGACGTGTGAACTTCACGATTACGTTAGCCGGTTTGGAGTCCTTTCTATTAGGAAGTCTCCAAACCTTCTCAATATTTTCGCAATTTGTGTTTAGTTTTTCTGCAATTGTCTTTATGGTTATTCCAATATTTTCTTCTTTTTTCATTTCTAGACCAAACAGCTCAATATTACAGTTTTTTTCTATTTGTTCAATTTCTTGAATCCTGTGTTCCAGCGCTCTATTACATTTTTCAAGATATGTGTTTTTGTTTATAATAATAATAATAATAATAATAAGTCTTTATTCCAGAATGTGGGGAGGTGAGTGCAATCCCACACATCCTATATAGATTAAGTACATACATAAAACACACGTAAGTACATAAAAAAATACATATAAATAAAAAATAAAACATAAAATAAAAAGTAGTAGGCATCATTAGATAGTAGATATGCGCGGTTCTATAAATCTTCGGAATACAATTCCCTCCGGCCAAAGTTCTTCTGCCAGGAATTTCTTTACTTCGATCGCTTTAACAGTGAGTTTAAAGGTGTTAAAAGGCGTAGGTCGAAAAGGCTTGATTTTTTCAATCTTGGTACATTCCAGATCTTTTTCTGTTAGGTAGTTATTGATGTTTTCCTCTGTAGTTTCCACAGTAAACCTCGAAATGTATACCGTTGTGAGTATGTCAGCCG
>OU862927.1:5645376-5680376 GCA_917880885.1 Limnephilus marmoratus | reverse complement strand
GACAGCTACAGCTACTCTTGCACTAGACTCTGGAGCAAGTGCTTCTAAACTACGTATATACTGTTCATATTTCGTGCAAGGCGCAGAGCAGATTAAATCATTAGGTGACTTTTTTGAATTTATATCTATGTTGCATACCAATTTCCCCAATGATGAATTCCTTCTATTAGGAGATTTTAACATACGATATGCCCCGTGGCTTCCCCCTTCAACCGCGGACGGTTCCTTAGTACTTAATCGATCCTCAATCGATGCACTGACTTCAACTCTTTCTGATTTTTTAGACTTCACCGGTTTCCGTCAATTCAACAGCCAGCTTAATGTAAACGAGCGTGTTCTGGACCTGGTGATATCGAATTGCGCGTGCACTGTAATCGGGTGCGACATGCCGCTAGTGCCAGAAGATGCACACCACCGCTCGCTGGAGGTGTCGCTGCGTATATCCCGCGAGCTGTCCCTCCGAACGCCGCGCTCGCGCACGGTCCGCTCCTATCACAACGCTGACTATGTGCAGATTAATAGCGCCTTTTCTCAATCTTAATAATGTTAATATAAACACTGAATTAGTTTGTAAATATCTTAAATCATTAGACCCTACCAAAGGCAGTGGGCCTGATGGTATACACCCTGTATTCTTAAAGAATTGCGCTAGTGTTCTATGTTATCCGCTATGTCTAATATTCAAAGCTTCACTATCTTCTGGAATTTTTCCGCAGGAATGGAAAAGTTCATACGTTGTGCCTATATTCAAAAAAGGAGACAAGCATAATATTGAAAATTACAGATCAATCTCTAAGTTAAATGTAATGGGTAAACTTTTTGAAAAAATAGTTTTTGATATCATTTTTCCTTGCATACGACCACACATAATTTCGAATCAACACGGTTTTGTCACCAAAAAATCAACAGAAACTAATCTATGTGAGTTTGTTCACACAGTCCTTGTTGCTATGGATAACGGATATCAAGTCGATGTAGTCTACACAGACTACTCCAAAGCCTTTGATAAAATCCCACACAGCATCTTAATTGAGAAAGTCGAAGCAATGGGTATACATGGTGACCTCCTTCGTTGGTTAGCCTCTTATCTCGACAATCGTACGCAAGCTGTAACTGTACAAGGATTCTGCTCTAGTTTCGTCCCCGTAACCTCAGGAGTTCACCAAGGATCTCACCATGGCCCCCTCTTATTCAATATTTTTTTGAATGACGTTAACAAAACTATCCGTAACTCTCAACTGTACCTATATGCGGATGACAAAAAGATTGTCAAAATCATTAAGTCCAAGATGGATTGTCTAGAGCTCCAGAATGACCTTGACTCTCTGGTTAATGTATATTGTATAGAAAATCGCCTTCTTTTGAATGCAGATAAATGTAGTGTTATATCTTATTCTCGAAAGAAACACACAATATTATATCCCTACATTATTAAGAACAATATTTTAAACAGAGTAAATGTAATAAGATATCTTGGAGTTCTGTTAAATAGTAAGCTTCTTTTTCAATCTCACGTCGAGCATATCAAGTCGAAGGCTTTGATGATGAGGGGCGAGTTCCTGGCTTTGCAGCCCTTATTAGATCCAGGGTGGCAGGAATGAGGGAAAGGATAAGCAGCTCTGGAAACATCCTCGTCATGGAAGCCCGCATCAGTCCATAATCCAGTATTGATGCACCCTGGAGAAAAATACTGGCTCCTTACGTGCTCACAGAATCCTGAAAGCTTAATATTATTATTTATTTTGTTTTCCATTTACTACTATTAGCTTATTATCTTTTTTTGTTTCGTGTACATTCATATCCAACTTATTTTTCTTTTTTTTCCTTTCAAATACTTTGTACATGTATGTTTATATTATACCCTTATGGAATGTGTGGGATTGCACTCTCCTCCCCACATACTGGAATAAACACTTATTTATTTATTTATTTATTTGAAAATGTTGGGATTTATTCTTAGAGTAAGTTCAGCTTTCAAAAATCCACAAACATTTAAGACTCTCTACATATCCTATGTTAGAAGCCACCTGGAGTATGCTTCTACAGTGTGGAACCCTCATTGTTCTACATATAAAGCAAATATAGAAAGAGTTCAGAAAAAGTTTATGAAATATGTCTCTTATCGCGTGCGAAATGATGAAAACTATGTCCCCGTAAACCTTAAATCTCTTGATCAACGCCGAGATATCAGAGACCTATTAATGCTCTATAAGATTATTCATAACTTCATTGATACCCGTACTTACTACAAAATATTCATTTTAGATGTCCATTAAGAGTTACTCGATCTCCAGACACCTTTTATATCCCTAAGAGCAAGACAAATTATCTTGAAAATGTATTTGTAAGAAGAAGCTGTAGCACATTTAACAGATTATGCCCAAATATTGATGTGTTTAATACAAACCTTGATAAATTCACAGCATGCATAAAAAATTAACACTATTGATGCCACATGTTTAACTATTAACTTAATATTTTATTGATTTCTGTATTTCTCTTTTTTATTTTTAGTATCACCACATTTTCTCTCCAACTTTTTGCAGTTGGAATTCAAATACAATCGCTTTCTGAAATATATTATTTATATCAATCAAAATTTAAATGTAAATCCTTGAAAAACCTCAGTTATTTACTTTTTGTAGATGTAAGTAAGAAGATACACTTTATCAGAATAATTTATATCAGGTATAGGTATTGTGTATTTTTGCATTATGGTTCTAAATTATTTGTCGTTATTTTATTGGTCTATGACATACTTATTTTTATCACTGTCATTTATGAATTTTGTACAGACTGTTTATAACGCTAATAAATGAAATAAAATAAAATAAATCCATCTATCCATCCATCTATCCATCCATCCATCCATCCATCCATCCATCCATCCATCCATCCATCCATCCATCCATCCATCCATCCATCCATCCATCCATCCATCCATCCATCCATCCATCCATCCATCCATCGATCCATGTATCCATCCATCCATCCATCCATCCATCAATCCATCTTTCGATCCAACCATAGATCCATCCATCGATCTATCCATCTATCCATCTATCCATCCATCCATCCATCCATCCATCCATCTATCCATCCATCTATCCATCCATCGATCCATCCATCCATCCATCCATCGATCCATGTATCCATCCATCCATCCATCCATCCATCCATCCATCCATCCATCCATCCATCCTTCCATCCATCCATCTATCCATCCATCCATCGATCTATCCATCCATTTATCCATCCATCCAACCATCCAACCATCCATCCATCTATCCATCCATAAATCCATCCATCCAACCATCCATCCATCCATCGATCCATCTTTCGATCCAACCATATAGATCCATCCATCGATCTATCCATCTATCCATCCATCCATCCATCCATCCATCCATTGATCCATCCATTCATCCATCCATCCATCCATCCATCCATTCATCCAAACATCCATCCATCCATCCATCCATCCATCCATCCATCCATCCATCCATCCATCCGTCCATCCATCCATCCATCCATCCATCCATTCATACATCCATCAATCCATCTATCCAACCATCCATCCATCCATCCATCCATCCATCCGTCCATCCATCCATCCATCCATCCATACATCCATACATCCATCCATCTATCCATCCATCCATCCATCCATCCATGTATCCATCCATCCATCCATCCATCCATCCATCCATCCATCCATCCATCCATCCATCCAAAATAAAACATGGTCTGTACATGAATGAATAAAAAAATCTTACAATATATATATACATATATATATATATACATATATATACATATATATATATATACATATATATATATATATTTATATATATATATATATATATTTTTAAATTGTCGTTGTACGTGCGCTTTGTAACTACACATGTGGTCGGTCATAACTTCATACTTCATCCCTATGGTACCGATCCGGCTGAAATTATGGATTCTTACTAAGAATCATGGTCTGTACACGAATAAATAAAAAAATCTACAAAAAAAATAATAAAAAATTAAATCATTTACTTGGGGTCGGTCGTTTTAGCACTTGGGGTCGGTCGTTTTAACTCTTGGGGTCGGTCATAACTTCAACCTTATGGCACGATCCGGCTGAAATTTTGGATCTGGCTGAAATCATGGTCTGTACACGAATGCATAAAAAAATCTGCTAAAAAATAATTTAAAAAAAATCAATCATTAGGTTTTAGCACTTGGGGTCGTTTGTTTTAACATTTGGGGTCAGTCAAAACTTTGGCCCTATGGCACGATCCGGCTGAAATCATGGTTTATACACGAATGAATAAAAAATCTTACAAAAAAAAATCCATCATATTACTACTTGGGGTCGGTCGTTTTAACCCTTGGGGTCGGTCATAACTTCGGCCCTATGGCTATCGGCTGAAATTTTGGATTCTTACTAAAAATCATGGTCTGTACATGAATGAATAAAAAATCTTACAATATAATTTTTTTTTAATTGTTGTTGTACGTGCGCTTTGTAATTACACTTGTGGTCGGTCATATGGCACCGATCCAGCTGAAATTTTGGATTCTTACCATATCATGGTCTGTACACGAATGAATAAAAAAATCTGCCAAAAAAAAAAAACAATCATTTTACTACTTGGGGTCGGTCATAACTTCGGCCCTTCGGTGATCCGGCTGAAATTTTGGATCCGACTGATTGGCACAGGCACGAACGAAAAAAAATATCAATCATTTTACTACGTGGAGTCGGTCGTTTTAGCACTTGGGGTCAGTCGTTTTAACACTTGGGGTCGGTCATAACTTCGGCCCTACGGCTATCGGTTGAAATTTTGGATACTCAATTATGGTCTGTACGTGAATGAATAAAAAAATCTTACAAAATATATATTTTTTTTAAATTGTCGTTGTACGTGCGATTTGTAACAATACGTTAGGTCGGTCCTATGGCACCGATCCGGCTGAAATTTTGGATTCTTACTATGATTCTAGGTCTGTTCACGAATGAATAAAAACATCTTCAAAATTAATTATTTAAAAAATATCGAAGGTTTGTAACAACGCTTGGGGTCGGTCAACTTCGGCCTTATGGCATCGATCCATCTGACCTTTTGGATTCTCACTCAGAATCATGGTCTGAACACGAAATGAATTAAAAAAACTGACAAAGAATTAAAAAAAAAAGAATAATTTTACTATTTGGTGTCAGTCGTTTTAGAACTTTGGGTAGGTCGATTTACACACATGGGCTCGGTCATAACTTCAGCCTTATGGCGTTGATCCGGCTGAAATTTTGGATTCTTACTAAGAATAATGGTCTGTACAGGAATGAATAAAAAAATCAAAATAATATATTTATTTTAAATTATCGTTGTACGTGCGCTTTGCAACAACACTTGTGGATAGTCCTATGGCACCGATCCGGCAGAAATTTAGGATTCTTACTATGAATCTTGGTCTGTACACGAATGAATAAAAAAATCATAAAATAATAATTTAAAAAAATTCGTCGCTTTGCAAAAACACTTGGGGTCGGTCATAACTTCGGCCTTATTGGATGATGAATGATGATGATTTTTTTTTTTTTTTACAGTGAATACCGCACAAGAATCTCAACTGCTCCCGTCTAGAGCCAGTGAGACTATGGCATCCCCAATTGGGGTATGTTGTGAGGCTGAAGGTAGTGGGGAGGGGAAGGAGGTGGGGAAGAGGAAGGTTGGGAAGTACCTGGCTATTCAGATCTGGTCACCAAACACGGCTAAAGCCATTTTCAAGCAACGTTTCAATTCTGAATGGTGGTCTTACACCAGGGCGATACTAATAGTATCTTCCACTCTGGAACATGCCGCAAATATACTATATATTATTTTAAATGAATTAATTGTGAAATAACACAAATTAATCAAATAAAATTTATTTGCGCATGCCGGGTTCGAACCCGCGACCTCCGGAATGTGAGTCAAGAGTCTTAGCCACTGGACTACGGAGGTCGTCAAATGATGATGATGGATGATGGATAATTGCCTTAACCGCTTTCGCAATATGCTAGCAGCTAAACTGCATTTGACTCGATAAAATGATATATCGAATCATAAAAAAAACTTCTAACTACTAGCACACTAAAATTTATTTTTTTCTACTTGTTAAGGAAAAATATTTCTTAATTATTTAACTTGTTGTCCTCTTCTCGTGCATATATAGTTTCGCAAAACCAAATCCAAAAAAAAAGGATGATGGATAATGGTTAATGGATAATGGATAATGGATAATGGATAATGGATAATGGATAATGGATAATGGATAATGGATAATGGATAATGGATAATGGATAATGGATAATGGATAATGGATAATGGATAATGGATCGACGATGGATGATGGATGATGGATGACGGATGATGGATGATGCATGATGGATAACGGATGACGGATGATGGATGATGAATGATGAATGACGGATGACGGATGATGGATGATGGATGATGGACGACGGATGACGGATGATGGATGATGGATGATGGATGATGGATGATGGATGATGGATGATGGATGATGGATGATGGATGATGGATGATGGATGATGGATGATGGATGATGGATGATGGATGATGGATGATGGATGATGGATGATGGATGATGGATGATGGATGATGGATGATGGATGATGGATGATGGATGATGGATGATGGATGATGGATGATGGATGATGGATGATGGATGATGGATGATGGATGATGGATGATGGATGATGGATGATGGATGATGGATGATGGATGATGGATGATGGATGATGGATGATGGATGATGGATGATGGATGGTGGATGATGGATGATGGATGATGGATGATGGATGATGGATGATGGATGATGGATGATGGATGATGGATGATGGATGATGGATGATGGATGATGGATGATGGATGATGGATGATGGATTATGGATTATGGATTATGGATGATGGATGTTGGATGACGGATGACGGATGACGGATGACGGATGACGGATGACGGATGACGGATGACGGATGACGGATGACGGATGACGGATGACGGATGACGGAAGACGGATGACGGAAGACGGATGACGGATGACGGATGACGGATGACGGATGACGGATGACGGATGACGGATGACGGATGACGGATGACGGATCACGGATGACGGATGACGGATGACGGATGACGGATGACGGATGACGGATGACGGATGACGGATGAAGGATGACGGATGACGGATGACGGATGACGGATGACGGATGACGGATGACGGATGACGGATGACGGATGACGGATGACGGATGACGGATGACGGATGACGGATGACGGATGGTGGAAGATGGACGATGGACGATGGACGATGGACGATGGACGATGGACGATGGACGATGGACGATGGACGATGGACGATGGACGATGGACGATGGACGATGGACGATGGACGATGGACGATGGACGATGGACGATGGACGATGGACGATGGACGATGGACGATGGACGATGGACGATGGACGATGGACGATGGACGATGGACGATGGACGATGGACGATGGACGATGGACGATGGACGATGGACGATGGACGATGGACGATGGACGATGGACGATGGACGATGGACGATGGACGATGGACGATGGACGATGGACGATGGACGATGGACGATGGACGATGGACGATGGACGATGGACGATGGACGATGGACGATGGACGATGGACGATGGACGATGGATTATGGATTATGGATTATGGATTATGGATTATGGATTATGGATTATGGATTATGGATTATGGATTATGGATTATGGATTATGGATTATGGATTATGGATTATGGATTATGGATTATGGATTATGGATTATGGATTATGGATTATGAATTATAGATAATGGATAATGGGAAATGCATAATGGAAAATGGATAATGGATAATGGACGATGGACGATGGACGATGGATGATGCACTTAACAAAATAAATGTGTACTTTTAAACAAAATACATAAGGCTTCCAATTAGCTTTTGATATGAAATGTTTACTACACAATTTTCAGCCTTTTCTATGTTCAACTTACTTTCAATAGGAGTGTTTGGTTCTGAAACAGTCTTTTAGAAAACTAAATCCATTTTCCTCAAGTCCTTCAGCAATCATGCATTCCTTTCTCTTCCTCCTTTCTTTAAAAGTCTCTACCAGGAGAAGAAGATGGTCCTACCTACAAGAGGAAATAATTGAACAATATTATCGCCCAAGTTTACCCTACCTACTTGGGCAGTTGAATTTTGATCGTGACATGGGTCACAGTGTTTTCGTGGATAATATTGCAAATATCGCAAGATTTCGTCTTTTATCTTATCAAATTGTCGTGTCGGAGAAACCTGGTGTTGTGTCAGTGTTTGGAGCCAGGATCGACCCTGAATCGCAATAATACGCCGTCAAAGGTAAAAGACTTCCTCTCATTTCCTACTTCCCACGATCAGATTTCAAAACACAATTATTGGTATTTACTCATCACAAAACAAAAAGGGATTTACAGTCATCTTTCGTGTCTCGGTATCGGCCGTGATATTTTTGGTCCTCTCGCTGGATATTTTCGATTTTTTTGTCGTTTTTTGGTAGACGTAATTTTGAAGCTGGAGTATTGTGTTTTGAAGTTTGAATCGTTCCATTTCGTTGACCTTTTTCCGGTTTATAAAGCTGTTTCAGAATTACACATTCAATCGTGAATATTGATTAGCATTTTAAATTTGAATTGGTTATTGTAGTCGTTTGGGCGGCTTAACATTTTTGAATTTGGTAGATAGTAGGTACTTGTACGTACAAAATCACCGCCACGCGTCGGTAGTTGTAGTAAAGTTGTCGGTATTACCTACAAGAGCTACAAGCGCCTGTCTAGGTCGGTAACGAAGGTCGCGTTAGTTTATCGCGTCAGCTGTTTATAACAGCGGACATTAATATTTTTGTTTACAAGTTTGACGTTATTTGTTGACAGTTTTTTATTATTTGGTTTGTTGTTAAAAATATTCATAATGGCGGCTAACACTATTAAGTACAAATTAGCACTGTTAGATATGGAAAGTGTTCGTTCTTCTGCTATCAAAGCCATAACATCTTTGAATATTACTGATAAAAATATATTCAAAGCACGTTTTTCGGATGTATCTGATATAAGAGATAGTTTCGTCGCTCCACATATTTTAATTGAATCAAATAAGAAAGATGAATAAGAAATTAAAGTTTTGCAAGAAAAATATACTGAAATCCAAAACATGTATTACGAGATTCAGTGGTATTATAACCAATTATTTCCAGAAGTTTCGAAAAGTGAATCGGATCATTTAATGACCAACAATTATGTTTCGTTGCCAAAATTAAAATTGATTATTTTCTCTGGAATATCAACAAATTGGACAAATTATATAAACACCTTTAATTCTTTGATCGATTCTAATAATGGTTTGAATTCTATTCAAAAATGCATTATTTAATAAGTACCCTTTCGGGTGAAGCCTTAACATACGTTAAACATTTGCCGATTTCTGAAGAAAATTATTTTGTTGCATATAATCTGTTAAAGGAACGGTATGAAAACATACGTTTGATCGCTGTTAGACACGTAGAATTAATTCTGTCGATTCAACCTGTAAAAGCTCAGGATAATTTGAGGCAATTTATTTCCATTTTGAAAGAAAATCTTGCTGCGTTAGAAGCTTTGAATTTTCCAGTTCGCCAATGGAGTTTTCTTTTATTACATATTGTATTACGTAAATTAACAAAAGAATTGCGTATTGATTTTGAAATTCAACACAATTCGGAGAATATCCCAACGTTTGATCACTTATTGAAGTATTTAGATGGGCAGTGCTTAGCAAAAGAAATGGCACTTGGAGTTTTTCCTGAAAACCAGTTACAGGCTCATAAAGGTCAATCTAAATCATATAATGCAAAACATCGATCGAGCAATAATATTAATGCGTTTGTATCAAACATTGAAATCAAGTGCATTCTTTGTAAATCGCCACACTCACTGCACAAGTGTGAAAAATTCTTAAGCCTTACTCCAAAGGATAGGTACTTATTCGCCAAGGAAAATAATTTATGTCTCAATTGCTTAGCGCAAGGAAAACACTACGCAAAAAATTGTCATTCGCGTTTCACTTGCAGACAATGTCAATTAAAACATCATACCCTATTACATTTTCCAAAAAAAATCGTGGAAAATTCAGACCAGCAAGAAAACTCGTCGGAACCCGTGGTGTTGACAACATTTTACAATAAAACTCACAAAACGGTTCTTTTGTCTACAGCTTATGTGGAAGTTTTAGATAAAAATGGAGTATTTCAGAAGGTTCGTGTTATGCTCGATAGCGCAAGTCAGGGAAACTTTATTTCGGAAAATTGTGTCAAAAAATTAGGTTTTCTCGTTCTAAAAAACAACCACTTACCGTGATAGGTATTGGAAATATTCCTACTATTAATTCTAACGGATTAATAAGAACACAATTTCGTCCTGTCGATTCGAAGGAATCTGGAATTATGACAGATTTCCTTATTTTAAATAACATTTGTTCGAATATGCCATCAAATGGTATCGTCGATCATCATTGGGATCACATCGTGGGTCTCAAATTGGGAGATCCAACATTCTACTTATCATCAGCCATTGACATACTGCTTGGAAGTGATATTTTTGCGTCATTGTTATGTTCAGGAAAATTGACGGGGAAAGAAAATGAACCCATAGCTATAGAAACTAAATTTGGTTGGATTTTGATGGGAAATGTTGGACCATCAAATCATTGTATAAATTCATTCTTCACGTCAATGGAGGAAAATATTGATGAAAAGCTTAAATGTTTTTGGGAAAATGAAAATGTTCCAGCTTTGAAGAAAATTCAATCGCCTGATGAAATTCGTTGTGAAAAAATATACACTGAAAGTACCTACCGTAACCAAGACGGAAGATACGTCGTTTCGATGCCATTTAAGGAAAACCCGGAAAAATTGGGAAAGTCATATGACATAGCATTGTCACGCCTCAAGCATTTAGAAAGGAGACTGAATAGAGATTCTGATCTCAAATCTCAATATATTTCGTTCATGAGAGAATACTTTACATCAGGGCACATGATAGAAGTACCACCTCAATCGCCAATTATTGCTAACTATTTCATACCCCATCATGGAATAATCAAAGAAACCAGTTCTACAACTCGTTTAAGGGTCGTTTTTGATGCCGGTACCAAATTGTCTTCGGGTACATCATTGAACGACATACTTTTGGTCGGTCCCAAATTACAAAGGGACATTGTCGGATTAATGTGTAATTTTCGAATACACAAAATCGTTTTTACAGCTGACATCCGTCAAATGTATAGGCAAATACTGGTGGATGAGAAATCTCGCCGTTATCAACATATTTTGTGGAAAGAATCATCTGATCATCCTGTAAAGGAATTTGAATTACAAACAGTAACATATGGCACGTAAAGTGCTCCATACCTATCCATTCGTTCACTTCATCAATTAGCAAATGATGAAAAATTGAATTTTCCAAAGGCAGCTAGTATATTAATTGAAGACACCTACGTAGATGATATTATCAGTGGTGCGCAAACTTTGGAAAGCGCTCGACATAGTATAATGGAACTAATTGCATTACTTCAAAAAGGTTGTTTTGAATTGAGAAAATGGTCTAGTAACCATCCTGAAATATTGGAAGACATTCCTGTCAGCTATCGGGAAGTACCCTTAAGTTTTGAGTCGGATACTGACAAGAAAAATCTTAATATTTTAGGTATTCAATGGATACCGTCGCTTGATCAATTTACATATAAAATTCATAATGTTTTTGGTGACCACTGTACCAAACGCATAATTTTATCGACAATTGCACGTCTATATGATCCATTAGGTTTTATTAATCCTGTCGTTTTTATTGCTAAATGCTATATGCAAAACTTATGGAAAATTCAAATTGGTTGGGACGAAGAAATCCCTTCGGAAATGAATTTAAAATGGAAGAAATATATAAAAGAGCTTCCATCACTCGCCAATTTAAAAATTGATCGATGTGTCGCAACCTCTCCAACCAGTCGATGCATTCTTGTTGGGTTTGCGGACGCCTCTGAAAGAGGATACTGTGGAATTGTTTATCTGGTAGTGATTAATAACACAGAAATATCCAGCCACATTTTATTAGCAAAATCCCGTGTTGCCCCCATAAAGATAACATCGATCCCGCGACTGGAATTGTTGGGAGCAGTTTTACTAGCAAATTTGTTGAATTATTGTCAAGAAGTATATAAAGACAGACTTCAAATAGAAAAGACTGTCGCGTTCACCGATTCAACTATTGTATTGGCATGGCTGAAGACACCTTCTTTTCTATTGCAAACTTTTGTAGCAAATCGTGTTGAAACAATAATACAAAATATACCTTATGAACATTGGTATCACATTTCATCGCAAGAAAATCCTGCAGACTTGGGTTCGCGAGGAGCTTTTCCCAGTGAAATCGCTGACGCTTCGTTATGGTGAAAAGGACCTAACTTTATATCAACACCGTTGGAGGAATGGTTATTTGTTAGGCCTCCAAATATCTCTGTGGACCAGTTACCAGAGTATAAGTCAAAAAATTTAATTTCTCTATCTACAAATATGTCAACGTGTGACGAAGAGTTTTTATTGAAGTTTTCATCATTATCGAAATTATTTCGTGTTATATGTTGGTGCCGTCGGTTTATCAATAGATTACGTTTGAAATCGATTATCAATTTCAATGGGTTATCCCCACTTTCGTTAAAAGAAAATAATTTAGCCTTGCAATGTTGCATTAAGCTTGTTCAAGCAATTTATTTTCAACAAGATATGAACAATATCTCTTCCCATCGCATGTGCTCAACACAGCTTCAAAAACTCGCCCCATTTATTGATGAAAATGGTGTTTTGAGAGTCGGTGGTTGAATTCGCCTTGCACCGATTTCAGAAAATGCTCGCCATCCTATTATTTTACCGAAGCAATGTCATTTGACAACTTTAATAATTGATTATTACCATAGCATGTACCTTCATCCAGGTCCTCGTGCACTCCAATCCATAATATCATTAAAATATTGGATAATTTCGGCAAGGAACGTAATTCGACATCGATTGAGTAAATGCATTTCTTGTTTTAAAAATAACCAGCGTGGTAGCTTCCCTTTGATGGGTAACTTACCCGCTTCCCGTTTTCGAGAAGGTCGTCCATTTTTAAATGGTACGCGAAAGTAGACGTCGCGGCGCAAAAACTTATGAGGCCTATTTATGTCTTTATGTTTGTTTATCGACCAAAGCCGTTCATCTTGAATTAGTTTCAGATCTATCTACTGAAGCATTTGTGGCAGCATTAGATAGATTCATCTCTAGACGCGGTATATGCCAAAATATTTATAGCGATTGTGGCACCAATTTTATTGGAACTAACAGATATCATACTGGTCTTTCTAAATTCATACATGGATCTGAAAACACTGACAAACTTGTTGACGCAACTGTCGCTCGTTCAATTACTTGGCATTTTTCTCCGCCCTCGGCACCCCATTTCAATTGAGTGTCGGAAGCTGGTATTAAGTCAACTAAACACCATTTGAAGAGGGTTGTGGGAGATCAAATCCTGACCTTCGAAGAATTAACTACTGTTCTGACTCGCATCGAAGCCATTTTAAATTCGCGACCAATTGGAGCGTTGTCGTCGGATCCATCCGAATTGGACCCGTTAACTCCTGCACATTTTTAATTGGGGCTCCTCTGGTTTCGTTTCTTGAAGAAAATTTTGTGGATGTACCAATGAATCGTTTGTCGCGTTGGCAACTATTGAAACAGATGTCCCAACATTTTTGGAATCGTTGGCGAAAAGAATATCTACATACACTTCAACAACGCAACAAGTGGGCAACGTCAACTCCTAATTTGAAAGTTGATGATCTAGTCATGATAGATGATTCACAAGCAACCCCAATGCGATGGCCTGTCGGGAGGGTGGTTGAATTATTCCCCGGCGCCGATGGAATGGTTCGTGTCGCTACTGTAAGAACCCCTCAGGGCATTTTTAAGCGGCCCGTAGTCAAATTGTATAAGCTACCCATCGATTAATTAATTTTTATTTTTATTTTATTTTTGTCTTGTTTAATACTTAGGTTATTTAGTTATTTTGCTTTCGTTTTTCGTTGCATTTCTTTCGCAAATAGTTGTTGAGAAAATATCATATTTCCTCAAGGTCGGCGGAATGTTTGGTTCTGAAACAGTCTTATAGAAAACTAAATCCATTTTCCTCAAGTCCTTCAGCAATCATGCATTCCTTTCTCTTCCTCCTTTCCTTAAAAGTCTCTACCAGGAGAAGAAGATGGTCCTACCTACAAGAGGAAATAATTGAACAATATTATCGCCCAAGTTTACCCTACCTACTTGGGCAGTTGAATTTTGATCGTGACATGGGTCACAGTGTTTTCGTGGATAATATTGCAAATATCGC
Organism: Limnephilus marmoratus; assembly: GCA_917880885.1. NCBI lineage: Eukaryota > Metazoa > Arthropoda > Insecta > Trichoptera > Limnephilidae > Limnephilus > Limnephilus marmoratus. The sequence continues at coordinate 5,665,869 of OU862927.1, read as the reverse complement.
AAGATTTCGTCTTTTTATTTTATCAAATTGTCGTGTCGGAGAAACCTGGTGTTGTGTCAATGTTTGGAGCCAGGATCGATCCTGAATCGCAATAATACGCCGTCAAAGGTAAGAGACTTCCTCTCATTTCCTACTTCCCACGATCAAATTTCAAAACACAATTATTGGTCTTTACTCATCACATTAGTATTCTTTAAGATAATATCAGTTTACTGTGTAAATATTATTCTTCCTGCATGTTCTCGTAGGAATCAGAGTATTAATATTTATTTATTTATTTATTTATTTATTTATTTATTTAAAATTTACGGCACAAAGTGCCATTTACAAACATGTATTATTATTATATTTAAACAGTCATAGTACAGTGAAGAAAGATTGTTTTTTTTTTAAATTTCTTATAATAAGAGAAAAAATTTCTAACAAGTAATGAAAACTTCAAAAGGAACAGTGAAATAAAAAGATTAACTTGTTATGAAGTAACCTCGTTACAATACGTAAGGCTGAAATGCTTGATAAGTAGAGCCTTGTATTTTAATAAGGAAATATGAAAAATATCAGCAACATTGGCATAAAAATTACCAATGGTGAGTATTCTATTTATAACAGAATTATATCCAGCGACAGATGTATAATTGTCACAATAATACATACTAGGGAACCTTGATCTAATGGTAGGTACATGAAAGTGAATCAACTTTAATATATCAGGGCTATCCAACTGATGATTTACAATTTTGTATAAAAATATGAGATCAAAAATTTTTCTTCTGTCACTTAACTTCGACAATTTCAATGAGTGTAATAAAAAGTCATAATTGATTGATTCTAAAGGGATTCCAAGTCGAAAATTAATACACCTCAAAAACTTGCGTTGAACTTTTTCAATGATATTAATGTGATTATTAAAGACAGGTGACCAAATTGTAGAGTTATATTCTAGAATGCTTCTAACGAGAGATGTGAACAGAATTTTTAATGTGTGAATATTTTTAAAATCTTTGGAAATCCTTAAAATAAATCCTAACATTTTCATAGCCCTGTTGGCTATAGAAGTTACATGAGATACAAAGCAAAGTTTCTGGTCAAAAATGATGCCTAGGTCAAGTATTTCGACTACAGAGATTAAGTCTACATTACAGAGTGCATAATTATATATTATTGGGCGTTTAATTTTGTAGAACCTCATAACTTGGCATTTGTTAATATTTAGCTGAAGTTTATTACCTGAACACCATTTGAAAAAACTATTGAGATTCTCTTGCAAGATTATACAATCGTGCACATCATTAATGACTTTAAACAGTTTCATATCGTCGGCAAAGAGTAAAACTTCGATATCATGGAAAATGCTAGTAACGTCATTGATGAATAGTATAAATAATAAAGGTCCCAGGTGAGAACCTTGCGGCACACCGCTGGTAGCAATAAATTCGTAGGATAAACAGTCATTGATCTTTACAAAGAGTAACCTATCAGATAAGTAGCTGATCAACCAAGCCAAAAAATTACCACTTATCCCTAATTTTTTTAGTTTATTTATTAATATTTTGTGGCAGACCTTATCGAAAGCCTTGGAAAAATCAGTATAGATGGAGTCTACCTGTAGCCTGTTAGTCAATGCTGTGTTTATATAGTTTTCATATACTGTAAGGTTTGTGAGAGTAGATCTAGAAGAGACAAACCCATGTTGGCAATTGGTAATTACATGTTTAATATTAGAGGATATTTTACATAGAATGATTTTTTCAAAGAGCTTAGGAATGCTAGACAGAATACAAATAGGTCTGTAATTGCAAACATCGTTTTTTGAACCCTTCTTGAACACGGGGGTGAGATAGCAGGATTTCCAGCTATTGGGGAATTGGCCTGTTTTGAGAGATTTGTTAAAGATTTTGTACAATGGATAAGAAAGAGAATTTATACAATTTTTTAAGAATATGGATGGGACATTATCAGGACCAGAACTTGTTTTTGGTTCCAAGAGTTTAATCGCGGCAATAATATCGTTACGTTCAATTACTAGTTCAGATAATTGCAAGTTAATATCTGTAACAAATTCGGGAATACTATCAACAGGGACATCATCCTCATATACACTTTTGAAAAAGTCTGCAAATAGATTAACAATATCATCAGTTTTGGTACAAGTCTTGCCACCATAGTTCATAATGTTAGGGATAGAAGAATAATTGCTTTGTAATGACTTAGAATAATTAAAGAAAGATTTAACATTACATTTTATAGAGTTTTCAACTTCTTTTATATAGTTTTTGTAACATTTATCTGAAGTTACAGCACATTGCTTACGCAACTTATGAAATTCACTATAATCATGAAATGACCTCGTTGTTTTGAATTTGTAGTGTGCAATTTTCTTTTTAAAGACTAAGTTTATAAGATTATTGTTGAACCATTTAGGAAAAGTTGATATATTACATGACGTAACAGGTACATGGCTTATTATACTTTGTTTTAAAATACAGTAAAATTGTTTGATATTGTCATTTAATTCACCATCATTTAGAAATGCCCAATCAACCTTAAGGAGGAAGTCACAAATTTCAGTATAATTGGCTTTATGAAAGTTGTGAGACATTTGTTTAATTTTAGGATTTTCACCTATAGTGTTGTTTATGGTTATATCTAATGATGGGTGGTAATTGTCCAAAGGAAGAAGAGTATCTAAGGATTTAGTTACGGTTACCGATTTGACATTAGAAAAAACTAGATCCAGAGTTCTGTCATTACTGTTTTTGTTTTCATTTAATTGATTTAAATTTAAAAAATTGGACATTTCAAGTATTTCACTTTCAATGTTAGATAAGTTAGAGCGATTAGTTCCGGATAATTCTGAGGATATAGGATCCCAATTAATGTTAGGTAGATTGTAGTCACCTGCGATGATTATTTTTGTTTCGGGGTATTTAGATATCAATAGTTGAATCTCATCGATATGGTTTTTATAGATAATTAGATCCGATGAAGGAGGAATATAAACACAACCCAATATGATTTTATTTGTTTTGTTAGTGTTAATCATAATAAAAACATGTTCCACATTTTTATAGGTAGTGTTAAGCTGCTTTGAGACTAATTTCTTAGAAATTGCTAGCAAGACACCACCACCTCTAGATTTAGAACTAGTATTCTTGTTTCTATCAAGTCTGTAGACATTGTGAGTTGGTAGTCCCAGTTCAGCTGTGTTGATGTCGGAAACAAGCCAAGTTTCTGTAATGATGATGACTTCGTGAGAAAGAATTGATGCAGTTTTGGAAAATTGTTGAAGTTTTGTTCGTATCCCTCGTACATTTTGATAATAAATTTTTAGTGGTGTTAATATCCTTAGTTTTTTGGCAATGTACTTATTATTTTTGGACAAGAGTTAATGTATTTAATTGTTAAATTCGTTTCTCCACCTTGTAGGCGATCATCTAATTCCTTCCTCAGGTCGGACAATTGTTTCCGCTGTAATATTGTCTGATCACCTATGATTTTTATATCATTAGAAATAACATGTCTATTCTTGAGGATTAACTTAGCTTGTGACTCTTCTCCAAACTCCATTTTAATGGGCCGAATTTTGTCACTGCGCTTGGCCCCTAGTCTGCACAGTTTTATTTTGTTGGCGTCCAAAGAGGTGACCTTATTTAAAACGCTTGTAACACGGTTTGTGTCTTCGACAATACATTGCGCTTGAGTTGTTGACTGGCTCTCAGGAACATTAAAAAGAATTATATTTTTTGATCTAGTTTTCCTATCTTCGATTTCGTCGAGGGCCTCGCATAAATTGGGGGTATTAGCAAGTTGAGTGTTGGACTGGAGTGGTTGGTTTTGTATAATTTGTTTGTAGGCGCCTAATTCGCCTTCCATGATTCCCAACTTTATACCCATTTGACCAATGGTTCCTAGCAGCTCAGATAGTTTAGGCAATAATTTTGCCATTTGTTCTTTATTAAATCTGTTGGTAGGGTCCATAATAGCCGTATTTAAAGAACTCACCAAGTTATTGGCATTGGCCATGTACTGCTGGGCGTTGTCGTTGGAGCACATGCTGAATGTAATTCTTTTTATTTTTTTATAAATTAGTAGATTATTTTTATTGTTTGTAGTTAGTTGAATAGCCCTGCACTGGACTGTACACACTTGATGTCACTGGTAAGATGTTATTGACACAATATATTTTGACAGTTTCTCTGAGAATCTTAGTGTTTCAAGTTATTAGAGATAAACAACACCTTATTATAGTTTATAATTAATACAGACGCAGTTTTAAATCAAATCTACAATTGTAAAGTAGCATATAATGAGAATAAATGCAGTTTTAGTGATATTTAATCGCGCAATATAAAAATACGTGCACTATGAACTGTTGCCAGTGTTGCCATAATATCTTATTTACTCACTATATGATGCTCCTATTTTCTGTAATAATCTTTTTATTTTGGTTAACTATTATTATATTCACTTGTATTTACAGAATTCACATTAACTACAAATGGTAGCGCTCTGTCAAAATAATGTTTTTGTATTTCTCAAAAACCATTACTACTGTTTTATTTACATATTTTTTCCGCATTATTACGTACCGGGTTCTGATCGATCTACTTAAACAAGTTAGAAACGCGAGTGGTACATCAACCTTGTATTTAATTATTCGCTCGTTGAAGTGCGGTATTACATTCAATTCTTGGGCATTTATTCCATTTAGTCCATCGTCCATCGTCCATCGTCCATCGTCCATCGTCCATCGTCCATCGTCCATCGTCCATCGTCCATCGTCCATCGTCCATCGTCCATCGTCCATCGTCCATCGTCCGTCGTCCGTCATCCATCGTCCATCGTCCATCGTACATCGTCCATCGTCCATCGTCCATCGTCCATCGTCCATCGTCCATCGTCCGTCATCCGTCGTCCGTCGTCCATCGTCCATCGTCCATCGTCCATCGTCCATCGTCCATCGTCCATCGTCCATCGTCCGTCGTCCGTCATCCGTCATCCGTCATCTGTCATCCATCGTCCATCGTCCATCGTCCATCGTCCATCGTCCATCGTCCGTCGTCCGTCATCCGTCATCTGTCATCCATCGTCCATCGTCCATCGTCCATCGTCCATCGTCCATCGTCCATCGTCCATCGTCCATCGTCCATCGTCCATCGTCCATCGTCCATCGTCCATCGTCCATCGTCCATCGTTCATCGTCCATCGTCCATCGTCCATCGTCCATCGTCCATCGTCCATCGTACATCGTCCATCGTCCATCGTCCATCGTCCATCGTCCATCGTCCGTCGTCCGTCATCCATCGTCCATCGTCCATCGTACATCGTCCATCGTCCGTCGTCCATCGTCCATCGTCCATAGTCCGTCGTCCGTCATCCGTCGTCCGTCGTCCATCGTCCATCGTCCATCGTCCATCGTCCATCGTCCATCGTCCATCGTCCGTCGTCCGTCATCCGTCATCCGTCATCTGTCATCCATCGTCCATCGTCCATCGTCCATCGTCCATCGTCCATCGTCCATCGTCCGTCGTCCGTCATCCGTCATCTGTCATCCATCGTCCATCGTCCATCGTCCATCGTCCATCGTCCATCGTCCATCGTCCATCGTCCATCGTCCATCGTCCATCGTCCATCGTCCATGGTCCATCGTCCATAGTCCATCGTCCATCGTCCATCGTCCATCGTCCATCGTCCATCGTCCATCGTCCATCGTCCATCGTCCATCGTCCATCGTCCATCGTCCATCGTCCATCGTCCATCGTCCATCGTCCATCGTCCATCGTCCATCGTCCATCGTCCATCGTCCATCGTCCATCGTCCATCGTCCATCGTCCATCGTCCATCGTCCATCGTCCATCGTCCATCGTCCATCGTCCATCGTCCATCGTCCATCGTCCATCGTCCATCGTCCATCGTCCATCGTCCATCGTCCATCGTCCATCGTCCATCGTCCATCGTCCATCGTCCATCGTCCATCGTCCATCGTCCATCGTCCATCGTCCATCGTCCATCGTCCATCGTCCATCGTCCATCGTCCATCGTCCATCGTCCATCGTCCATCGGCCATCGTCCATCGTCCATCGTCCATCGTCCGTCATCCGTCATACGTCATCCATCATCCATCGTCCATCGTCCATCGTCCATCGTCCATCGTCCATCGTCCATCGTCCATCGTCCATCGTCCATCGTCCGTCGTCCGTCATCCGTCGTCCGTCATCCATCGTCCATCATCCATCGTCAATCGTCCATCGTCCATCGTCAATCGTCCATCGTCCGTCATCCATCGTCCATCGTCCATCGTCCATCGTCCATCGTCCATCGTCCATCGTCCATCGTCCATCGTCCATCGTCCACCGTCCATCGTCCATCGTCCATCGTCCATCGTCCATCGTCCATCGTCCATCGTCCATCGTCCATCGTCCATCGTCCATCGTCCATCGTCCATCGTCCATCGTCATCGTCCATCGTCCATCGTCCATCGTCCATCGTCCATCGTCCATCGTCCATCGTCCATCGTCCATCGTCCATCGGCCATCGTCCATCGGCCATCGTCCGTCATCCGTCATCCGTCATCCGTCATCCATCATCCATCGTCCATCGTCCATCGTCCATCGTCCATCGTCCATCGTCCATCGTCCATCGTCCATCGTCCATCGTCCATCATCCATCATCCATCATCCATCATCCATCATCCATCATCCATCATCCATCATCCATCGTCCATCGTCTATCGTTCATCGTCCATCGTCCATCGTCCATCGTCCATCGTCCATCGTCCATCGTCCGTCGTCCGTCGTCCGTCATCCGTCATCCATCGTCCATCATCCATCGTCCATCGTCCATCGTCCGTCATCCATCGTCCGTCATCCATCGTCCATCATCCATCGTCCATCATCCATCGTCCATCGTCCATCGTCCGTTATCCATCGTCCATCATCCATCGTCCATCGTCCATCGTCCATCGTCCATCATCCATCATCCATCATCCATCATCCATCATCCATCGTCCATCGTCCATCGTCCATCGTCCATCGTCCATCGTCCATCGTCCATCGTCCATCGTCCATCGTCCATCGTCCATCGTCCATCGTCCATCGTCCATCGTCCATCGTCCATCGTCCATCGTCCATCGTCCATCGTCCATCGTCCATCATCCATCATCCATCATCCATCATCCATCATCCATCCTCCATCGTCCATCGTCCATCGTCCATCGTCCATCGTCCATCGTCCATCGTCTATCGTCCATCGTCCGTCGTCCGTCGTCCGTCGTCCGTCATCCGACATCTGTCATCCGTCATCCGTCATCCGTCTTCTGTCATCTGTCATCCATCATCCGTCGTCCATCGTCCATCGTCCATCGTCCATCGTCCATCGTCCATCGTCCATCGTCCATCGTCCATCGTCCATCGTCCATCGTCCATCGTCCATCGTCCATCGTCCATCGTCCATCGTCCATCGTCCATCGTCCATCGTCCATCGTCCATCGTCCGTCGTCCGTCGTCCGTCATCCGTCATCCATCGTCCATCATCCATCGTCCATCGTCCATCGTCCGTCATCCATCGTCCGTCATCCATCGTCCATCATCCATCGTCCATCATCCATCGTCCATCGTCCATCGTCCGTTATCCATCGTCCATCATCCATCGTCCATCGTCCATCGTCCATCGTCCATCATCCATCATCCATCATCCATCATCCATCATCCATCGTCCATCGTCCATCGTCCATCGTCCATCGTCCATCGTCCATCGTCCATCGTCCATCGTCCATCGTCCATCGTCCATCGTCCATCGTCCATCGTCCATCGTCCATCGTCCATCGTCCATCGTCCATCGTCCATCGTCCATCGTCCATCGTCCATCGTCCATCGTCCATCGTCCATCGTCCATCGTCCATCGTCCATCGTCCATCGTCCATCGTCCATCGTCCATCGTCCATCGTCCATCGTCCATCGTCCATCGTCCATCGTCCATCGTCCATCGTCCATCGTCCATCGTCCATCGTCCATCGTCCATCGTCCATCGTCCATCGTCCATCGTCCATCGTCCGTCGTCCGTCATCCGTCATCCATCGTCCATCGTCCATCGTCCATCGTCCATCGTCCATCATCTATCGTCCATCGTCCATCGTCCATCGTCCATCGTCCATCGTCCATCGTCCATCGTCCATCGTCCATCGTCCATCGTCCATCGTCCGTCATCCGTCATCCGTCATACGTCATACGTCATCCATCATCCATCGTCCATCGTCCATCGTCCATCGTCCATCGTCGTCCGTCATCCGTCATTCGTCATCTGTCATCCATCGTCCATCGTCCATCGTCCATCGTCCATCGTCCATCGTCCATCGTCCATCGTCCGTCGTCCGTCGTCCGTCATCCGTCATCTGTCATCCATCATCCATCATCCATCGTCCATCGTCCATCGTCCATCATCCATTATCCATCATCCATCATCCATCGTCCATCATCCATCGTCCATCGTCCATCGTCCATCGTCCATCGTCCATCGTCCATCGTCCATCGTCCATCGTCCGTCGTCCGTCATCCGTCATCCATCGTCCATCGTCCATCGTCCATCGTCCATCGTCCATCGTCCATCATCTATCGTCCATCGTCCATCGTCCATCGTCCATCGTCCATCGTCCATCGTCCATCGTCCATCGTCCATCGTCCATCGTCCATCGTCCATCGTCCGTCATCCGTCATCCGTCATACGTCATACGTCATCCATCATCCATCGTCCATCGTCCATCGTCCATCGTCCATCGTCGTCCGTCATCCGTCATTCGTCATCTGTCATCCATCGTCCATCGTCCATCGTCCATCGTCCATCGTCCATCGTCCATCGTCCATCGTCCATCGTCCATCGTCCATCGTCCATCGTCCGTCGTCCGTCGTCCGTCATCCGTCATCTGTCATCCATCATCCATCATCCATCGTCCATCGTCCATCGTCCATCATCCATTATCCATCATCCATCGTCCGTCGTCCGTCGTCCGTCATCCGTCATCTGTCATCCATCATCCATCATCCATCGTCCATCGTCCATCGTCCATCATCCATTATCCATCATCCATCATCCATCGTCCATCATCCATCGTCCATCGTCCATCGTCCATCGTCCATCGTCCATCGTCCATCGTCCATCGTCCATCGTCCCTCGTCCATCATCCATCGTCCATCGTCCATCGTCCATCGTCCATCGTCCATCGTCCATCGTCCATCGTCCATCGTCCATCGTCCATCGTCCATCGTCCGTCGTCCGTCGTCCGTCGTCCGTCGTCCGTCGTCCGTCGTCCGTCGTCCATCGTCCATCGTCCATCGTCCATCGTCCATCGTCCATCGTCCATCGTCCATCGTCCATCGTCCATCGTCCATCGTCCATCGTCCATCGTCCGTCGTCCGTCGTCCGTCGTCCGTCGTCCGTCGTCCGTCGTCCGTCGTCCGTCGTCCGTCGTCCGTCGTCCGTCGTCCGTCGTCCGTCGTCCGTCGTCCGTCGTCCGTCGTCCGTCGTCCATCGTCCATCGTCCATCGTCCATCGTCCATCGTCCATCGTCCATCGTCCATCGTCCATCGTCCATCGTCCATCGTCCATCGTCCATCGTCCATCGTCCATCGTCCATCGTCCATCGTCCATCGTCCATCGTCCATCGTCCATCGTCCATCGTCCATCGTCCATCGTCCATCGTCCATCGTCCATCGTCCATCGTCCATCGTCCATCGTCCATCGTCCATCGTCCATCGTCCATCGTCCATCGTCCATCGTCCATCGTCCATCGTCCATCGTCCATCGTCCATCGTCCATCGTCCATCGTCCATCGTCCATCGTCCATCGTCCATCGTCCATCGTCCATCGTCCATCGTCCATCTTCCATCGTCCATCGTCCATCGTCCATCGTCCATCGTCCATCGTCCGTCATCCATCGTCCATCATCCATCGTCCATCGTCCATCGTCCATCGTCCATCGTCCATCGTCCATCGTCCATCGTCCATCGTCCATCGTCCATCGTCCATCGTCCATCGTCCATCGTCCATCGTCCATCGTCCATCGTCCATCGTCCATCATCCATCATCCATCATCCATCGTCCATCGTCCATCGTCCATCGTGCATCGTCCATCGTCCATCGTCCATAGTCCATCGTCCATCGTCCATCGTCCGTCTTCCGTCATCTGTCATCCATCATCCATCGTCCATCGTCCATCGTCCATCGTCCATCGTCCATCGTCCATCGTCCATCGTCCATCGTCCATCGTCCATCGTCCATCGTCCATCGTCCATCGTCCATCGTCCATCGTCCATCGTCCATCGTCCGTCATCCGTCATCCGTCGTCCGTCATCCGTCATCCGTCGTCCGTCGTCCATCGTCCATCGTCCATCGTCCATCGTCCATCGTCCATCGTCCATCGTCCATCGTCCATCGTCCATCGTCCATCGTCCATCGTCCGTCGTCCGTCGTCCGTCATCCGTCATTCGTCATCTGTCATCCATCATCCATCGTCCATCGTCCATCGTCCATCGTCCATCGTCCATCGTCCATCGTCCATCGTCCATCATCCGTCATCTGTCATCCATCATCCATCGTCCATCGTCCATCGTCCATCGTCCATCGTCCATCGTCCATCGTCCATCGTCCATCGTCCATCGTCCATCGTCCATCGTCCATCGTCCATCGTCCATCGTCCATCGTCCATCGTCCATCGTCCATCGTCCATCGTCCATCGGCCATCGTCCATCGTCCATCGTCCATCGTCCATCGTCCATCGTCCATCGTCCATCGTCCATCGTCCATCGTCCATCGTCCATCGTCCATCGTCCATCGTCCATCGTCCATCGTCCATCGTCCATCGTCCATCATCCATCATCCATCATCCATCGTCCATCGTCCATCGTCCATCGTCCATCGTCCATCGTCCATCGTCAATCGTCCATCGTCCATCATCCATCGTCCATCGTCCATCGTCCATCGTCCATCGTCCGTCATCCGTCATCCGTCATCCGTCATCCGTCGTCCGTCGTCCATCGTCCATCGTCCATCGTCCGTCATCCATCGTCCGTCATCCATCGTCCATCATCCATCGTCCATCATCCATCGTCCATCGTCCATCGTCCGTTATCCATCGTCCATCATCCATCGTCCATCGTCCATCGTCCATCGTCCATCATCCATCATCCATCATCCATCATCCATCATCCATCGTCCATCGTCCATCGTCCATCGTCCATCGTCCATCGTCCATCGTCCATCGTCCATCGTCCATCGTCCATCGTCCATCGTCCATCGTCCATCGTCCATCGTCCATCGTCCATCGTCCATCGTCCATCGTCCATCGTCCATCGTCCATCGTCCATCGTCCATCGTCCATCGTCCATCGTCCATCGTCCATCGTCCATCGTCCATCGTCCATCGTCCATCGTCCATCGTCCATCGTCCATCGTCCATCGTCCATCGTCCATCGTCCATCGTCCATCGTCCATCGTCCATCGTCCATCGTCCATCGTCCGTCGTCCGTCATCCGTCATCCATCGTCCATCGTCCATCGTCCATCGTCCATCGTCCATCGTCCATCATCTATCGTCCATCGTCCATCGTCCATCGTCCATCGTCCATCGTCCATCGTCCATCGTCCATCGTCCATCGTCCATCGTCCATCGTCCGTCATCCGTCATCCGTCATACGTCATACGTCATCCATCATCCATCGTCCATCGTCCATCGTCCATCGTCCATCGTCGTCCGTCATCCGTCATTCGTCATCTGTCATCCATCGTCCATCGTCCATCGTCCATCGTCCATCGTCCATCGTCCATCGTCCATCGTCCGTCGTCCGTCGTCCGTCATCCGTCATCTGTCATCCATCATCCATCATCCATCGTCCATCGTCCATCGTCCATCATCCATTATCCATCATCCATCATCCATCATCCATCGTCCATCATCCATCGTCCATCGTCCATCGTCCATCGTCCATCGTCCATCGTCCATCGTCCATCGTCCATCGTCCGTCGTCCGTCATCCGTCATCCATCGTCCATCGTCCATCGTCCATCGTCCATCGTCCATCGTCCATCATCTATCGTCCATCGTCCATCGTCCATCGTCCATCGTCCATCGTCCATCGTCCATCGTCCATCGTCCATCGTCCATCGTCCATCGTCCATCGTCCGTCATCCGTCATCCGTCGTCCATCGTCCATCGTCCATCGTCGTCCGTCATCCGTCATTCGTCATCTGTCATCCATCGTCCATCGTCCATCGTCCATCGTCCATCGTCCATCGTCCATCGTCCATCGTCCATCGTCCATCGTCCATCGTCCATCGTCCATCGTCCGTCGTCCGTCGTCCGTCATCCGTCATCTGTCATCCATCATCCATCATCCATCGTCCATCGTCCATCGTCCATCATCCATTATCCATCATCCATCGTCCGTCGTCCGTCGTCCGTCATCCGTCATCTGTCATCCATCATCCATCATCCATCGTCCATCGTCCATCGTCCATCATCCATTATCCATCATCCATCATCCATCGTCCATCATCCATCGTCCATCGTCCATCGTCCATCGTCCATCGTCCATCGTCCATCGTCCATCGTCCATCGTCCCTCGTCCATCATCCATCGTCCATCGTCCATCGTCCATCGTCCATCGTCCATCGTCCATCGTCCATCGTCCATCGTCCATCGTCCATCGTCCGTCGTCCGTCGTCCGTCGTCCGTCGTCCGTCGTCCGTCGTCCGTCGTCCATCGTCCATCGTCCATCGTCCATCGTCCATCGTCCATCGTCCATCGTCCATCGTCCATCGTCCATCGTCCATCGTCCGTCGTCCGTCGTCCGTCGTCCGTCGTCCGTCGTCCGTCGTCCGTCGTCCGTCGTCCGTCGTCCGTCGTCCGTCGTCCGTCGTCCGTCGTCCGTCGTCCGTCGTCCGTCGTCCGTCGTCCGTCGTCCGTCGTCCGTCGTCCGTCGTCCATCGTCCATCGTCCATCGTCCATCGTCCATCGTCCATCGTCCATCGTCCATCGTCCATCGTCCATCGTCCATCGTCCATCGTCCATCGTCCATCGTCCATCGTCCATCGTCCATCGTCCATCGTCCATCGTCCATCGTCCATCGTCCATCGTCCATCGTCCATCGTCCATCGTCCATCGTCCATCGTCCATCGTCCATCGTCCATCGTCCATCGTCCATCGTCCATCGTCCATCGTCCATCGTCCATCGTCCATCGTCCATCGTCCATCGTCCATCGTCCATCGTCCATCGTCCATCGTCCATCGTCCATCGTCCATCGTCCATCTTCCATCGTCCATCGTCCATCGTCCATCGTCCATCGTCCATCGTCCGTCATCCATCGTCCATCATCCATCGTCCATCGTCCATCGTCCATCGTCCATCGTCCATCGTCCATCGTCCATCGTCCATCGTCCATCGTCCATCGTCCATCGTCCATCGTCCATCGTCCATCGTCCATCGTCCATCGTCCATCGTCCATCATCCATCATCCATCATCCATCGTCCATCGTCCATCGTCCATCGTGCATCGTCCATCGTCCATCGTCCATAGTCCATCGTCCATCGTCCATCGTCCGTCTTCCGTCATCTGTCATCCATCATCCATCGTCCATCGTCCATCGTCCATCGTCCATCGTCCATCGTCCATCGTCCATCGTCCATCGTCTATCGTCCATCGTCCATCGTCCATCGTCCATCGTCCATCGTCCATCGTCCATCGTCCATCGTCCGTCATCCGTCATCCGTCGTCCGTCATCCGTCATCCGTCGTCCGTCGTCCATCGTCCATCGTCCATCGTCCATCGTCCATCGTCCATCGTCCATCGTCCATCGTCCATCGTCCATCGTCCATCGTCCATCGTCCGTCGTCCGTCGTCCGTCATCCGTCATTCGTCATCTGTCATCCATCATCCATCGTCCATCGTCCATCGTCCATCGTCCATCGTCCATCGTCCATCGTCCATCGTCCATCATCCGTCATCTGTCATCCATCATCCATCGTCCATCGTCCATCGTCCATCGTCCATCGTCCATCGTCCATCGTCCATCGTCCATCGTCCATCGTCCATCGTCCATCGTCCATCGTCCATCGTCCATCGTCCATCGTCCATCGTCCATCGTCCATCGTCCATCGTCCATCGGCCATCGTCCATCGTCCATCGTCCATCGTCCATCGTCCATCGTCCATCGTCCATCGTCCATCGTCCATCGTCCATCGTCCATCGTCCATCGTCCATCGTCCATCGTCCATCGTCCATCGTCCATCGTCCATCATCCATCATCCATCATCCATCGTCCATCGTCCATCGTCCATCGTCCATCGTCCATCGTCCATCGTCAATCGTCCATCGTCCATCATCCATCGTCCATCGTCCATCGTCCATCGTCCATCGTCCGTCATCCGTCATCCGTCATCCGTCATCCGTCGTCCGTCGTCCATCGTCCATCGTCCATCGTCCATCGTCCATCGTCCATCATCCATTATCCATCATCCATTATCCATCATCCATCATCCATCGTCCATCGTCCATCGTCCATCGTCCATCGTCCATCGTCCATCGTCCATCGTCCATCGTCCATCATCCATCGTCCATCAGCCATCGTCCATCGTCCATCGTCCATCGTCCATCGTCCATCGTCCATCGTCCATCGTCCTTCATCCGTCATCCGTCGTCCGTCATCCGTCATCCGTCGTCCGTCGTCCATCGTCCATCGTCCATCGTCCATAGTCCATCGTCCATCGTCCATCATTTATTTATTTATTTATTTATTTATTTATTTTCGGGAAATCGACAGTTTACATTTTTACAGTTTGTACATGTTTGTATAGCCAAAATAAAACCAATTATGGATTTCCTCCATGTGACTTTTCCTCTGATTAACAGCATAATAAAAAAAATTAAATAATAAATTTATAATAAAGCAGTATGAGATCAAAAATTTTATAAAACAAAAGATTAAGTATATAAAACTAAAATTTACATAAAATATCAATACATTGGTAACCATAAGAAGCCAGATTGTACATATAAATCAAATCATAACAGAATTAAAGATAAACGATAGAAACATAGACACATAACATATTCATGAACATATTCATCCATCATCCATCGTCCATCGTCCATCATCCATCATCCATCGTCCATCGTCCATCGTCCATCGTCCATCGTCCATCGTCCATCGTCCATCGTCCATCGTCCATCGTCCATCGTCCATCGTCCATCGTCCATCGTCCATCGTCCATCGTCCATCGTCCATCGTCCATCGTCCATCGTCCATCGTCCATCGTCCATCGTCCATCGTCCATCGTCCATCGTCCATCGTCCATCGTCCATCGTCCATCGTCCATCGTTCATCGTCCATCGTCCATCGTCCATCGTCCATCGTCCATCGTCCATCGTCCATCGTCCATCGTCCATCGTCCATCGTCCATCGTCCATCGTCCATCGTCCATCGTCCATCGTCCATCGTCCATCGTCCATCGTCCATCGTCCATCGTCCATCGTCCATCGTCCATCGTCCATCGTCCATCGTCCATCGTCCATCGGCCATCGTCCATCGTCCATCGTCCATCGTCCATCATCCATCCTCCATCGTCCATCGTCCATCGTCCATCGTCCATCGTCCATCGTCCATCGTCCATCGTCCATCGTCTATTATCCATTATCCATTTTCCATTATGCATTTCCCATTATCCATTATCTATAATTCATAATCCATAATCCATAATCCATAATCCATAATCCATAATCCATAATCTATAATCCATAATCCATAATCCATAATCCATAATCCATAATCCATAATCCATTATCCATTATCCATTATTCTTTATTCATTATTAATTATCCATTATCCTTTAACTATTATTCATTATACATTATCCATTATCCAATACCAATTAACAATCATCCATCATCCATCATCCATCATCCATCATCCATCATCCATCATCCATCATCCATCATCCATCATCCATCATCCATCATCCATCATCCATCATCCATCATCCATCATCCATCATCCATCATCCATCATCCATCATCCATCATCCATCATCCATCATCCATCATCCATCATCCATCATCCATCATCCATCATCCATCATCCATCATCCATCATCCATCATCCATCATCCATCATCCATCATCCATCATCCATCATCCATCATCCATCATCCATCATCCATCATCCATCATCCATCATCCATCATCCATCATCCATTTCCATCATCCATCATCCATCATCCATCATCCATCATCCATCATCCATCATCCATCATCCATCATCCATCATCCATCATCCATCATCCATCATCCATCATCCATCATCCATCATCCATCATCCATCATCCATCATCCATCATCCATCATCCATCATCCATCATCCATCATCCATCATCCATCATCCATCATCCATCATCCATCATCCATCATCCATCATCCATCATCCATCATCCATCATCCATCATCCATCATCCATCATCCATCATCCATCGTCCATCCTCCATCGTCCATCGTCCATCGTCCATCGTCCATCGTCCATCGTCCATCGTCCATAGTCCATCGTCCATCGTCCATCGTCCATCGTCCATCGTCCATCATCCATCGTCCATCATCTATCATCCATCGTCCATCGTCCATCGTCCATCGTCCATTATCCATTATCCATTTTCCATTATGCATTTCCCATTATCCTTTATCTATAATTCATAATCCATAATCCATAATCCATAATCCATAATCCATAATCCATAATCCATAATCCATTATCCATTATCCATTATTCTTTATTCATTATTAATTATCCATTATTCTTTAACTATTATTCATTATACATTATCCATTATCCAATACCAATTAACAATCATCCATCATCCATCATCCATCATCCATCATCCATCATCCATCATCCATCATCCATCATCCATCATCCATCATCCATCGTCCATCGTCCATCGTCCATCGTCCATCGTCCATCGTCCATCGTCCATCGTCCATCGTCCATCGTCCATCGTCCATCGTCCGTCGTCCGTCGTCCGTCATCCGTCATCCATCGTCCATCATCCATCGTCCATCGTCCATCGTCCGTCATCCATCGTCCATCATCCATCGTCCATCGTCCATCGTCCATCGTCCATCGTCCATCGTCCATCGTCCATCGTCCATCGTCCATCGTCCATCGTCCATCGTCCATCGTCCATCGTCCATCGTCCATCGTCCATCGTCCATCGTCCATCGTCCATCGTCCATCGTCCATCATCCATCATCCATCATCCATCATCCATCATCCATCGTCCATCGTCCATCGTCCATCGTCCATCGTCCATCGTCCATCGTCCATCGTCCATCGTCCATCGTCCATCGTCCATCGTCCATCGTCCGTCATCCGTCATCTGTCATCCATCATCCATCGTCCATCGTCCATCGTCCATCGTCCATCGTCCATCGTCCATCGTCCATCGTCCATCGTCCATCGTCCATCGTCCATCGTCCATCGTCCATCGTCCATCGTCCATCGTCCATCGTCCATCGTCCATCGTCCATCGTCCATCGTCCATCGTCCATCGTCCATCGTCCATCGTCCATCGTCCATCGTCCATCGTCCATCGTCCATCGTCCATCGTCCATCGTCCATCGTCCATAGTCCATCGTCCATCGTCCATCGTCCATCGTCCATCGTCCATCGTCCATCGTCCATCGTCCATCGTCCATCGTCCATCGTCCATCGTCCATCGTCCATCGTCCATCGTCCATCGTCCATCGTCCATCGTCCATCGTCCATCGTCCATCGTCCATCGTCCATCGTCCATCGTCCATCGTCCATCGTCCATTTTCCATTATGCATTTTCCATTATCCATTATCTATAATTCATAATCCATAATCCATAATCCATCGGCCATAATCGATAATCCATAATCCATTATCCATTATCCATTATTCATTATTAATTATCCATTATCCTTTAACTATTATTCATTATACATTATCCATTAACCAATACCAATTATCCATCATCCATCATCCATCATGTTATATACAGACTCGAGTGTAGGCTTGGGATATTTGCAATGATTTGGCGAGATGAACATTTATTAATATTGTTGGCTATAGTAACGTCCTAACTAATGTGCTGGCGGTAGGAAAAGATGGCGAGGAGATGCCTGCATCTCCCTTTATAGTAGGATTACCTGTCTCGCTCTTGCATTGCCGGAAACAGGTGTACCACTCCAAAAACCTCTCTTACATCCTCCCTTACTTAAACTGGAGAATCCTGGCTACATATTTGATTCCTGCAGTTACATATTTCATACATTATTATTATATTATATTTCACATTTTGTACATTATATTTAAAATTAACACAACATTTGTTTTCGTTCCTTCTGTTTCCTTTCTGTCCATTTCGTCCCATCCTCCTCCTCGACTGCGAAGTGCTTTCACCTAGGCCGAAGCCTTCCTTGCCACGGGTTAGATCTGAAACATGGAGAAACAGAATTAGAGACACTTCTATTACGTAACATACCGGAGAGATCTAATTCGTCCGTCGACAATTCCAACGTGTCAGACGCGAATTCCTGGTTATCTTCCTCCTGCCATGAAACATGTAATTCCTTTAGCTGGTCTAAATGCCTTTTCCACACCATATTAGACTTGTTAATTTTTATGAAATATATTTTACTACCTTTTTTATCAACAATAACCCCAGGGACCCATAACCTATTACCCTGAGATCTGAAATCTCTAGTCATTACTTTCTGACCTATATTAAAACCTGATTTAACTCTACTCTTATATTGTCTTTTCTGATTGTTTTGGCTCTGAGTTACCTTTTTCATTACTTTGTTTCGTCGAGTAGAACCTAAACTACCCGTTCTATCCTCAAGTTCCCTTGGAATCAGAGAGTCAAATACTGTTCTAATTTTTCTACCCATTAATAATACAGATGGCTCACACCCTGTTGTTGCGTGAACTGTATTCCTATAGTCTGTTAAAAAGTTACCTAACTTTTCTTTATAATCTGAAGGAAATCTATTATGTTTACAAATTTTTTAAGGAAATTTTTACAAGTCTTTACTGTAGCTTCAGCTTGCCCGTTGCTACTAGGGTGATTAACTGGACTAGTGATATGTTCTATCCCATTTTTCTTACAAAAATTTTCAAAATCCTCAGAACAAAAACACGTACCATTATCACTAACTAAAGTTGCTGGAAAACCAAATTGTGAAAATAATCTATGAAGTATTTCAATATTTTCTTTTGAAGACAGACTGTTTACTTCCAGACACTCAATCCACTTTGAAGAAGAGTCTACCACCACTAAAAAGTTTTTGTTATATAAACTACAACAGGTTCATATGGCCACACTGCTAAAGAACTCTTTTGTGATTCTGGTTTAATTTCTAAACAATCTCTACAATTTTCCGTTATTTTCTCCAAATCTTGATTAATTTTTGGCCACCAGACAAAGCTTTTTGCAATGCCCTTAGTCTTAAAAACCCCTAAATGAGATCTATGTAACATCTTTAAAACCTCTTGTCTTAAAGACTCAGGTACAACAACCCTATGCTGATATAAAACACACCCATTTATCAAAGACAATTCTAACCTTTTTGCCCAAAAAATTCTAATAAAGTTACCACTTTGTGCCTTTTTTACTGATGCTGGCCAACCTTCGATAAGAAATTTTTTTACTTGACCTAACACATCATCCTTTTCGGTTTCACTTTTTATCACATTTCTTTTCCGCTTTAGTTAAAGTTCTGCTTGCGAACCCAATCGGTCTTTCTACGCCATTTTGAAACCTATGAATTAATGTTGCTCCTACCATCTGTGACAAGTTTCACAGGTATATTTTCGTCAAAATGCGTTAAAATCCTATCCGAAGTTAATATTCTTTTAATTATCGCAAAACTATTTTCTTGTTCCGTACCCCATTGAAACTTAACATCTTTTTTAAGTAATTCGTATAATGGTGACAATATATTTGCCATATTTGGAATAAAATTACGATAATAACTAATCATACCTAATAAACTTCTTAAATTATTTAAATCACTAGGCGCTGGTGCATTTAAAATGGCTTCCTTATTCCGTTCACACGGTTGAATCCCTTGTTCACTTATTTTATAACCTAAAAACTCAATAATTTTTAAATTGAATTCACACTTGTCACTATTCACTGTTAGATTACAATGTTTTAAACTTTCTAAAACGACACACACGTTTTTCTCTAAATCGACTTCGTCTTCCCCTATCACGATAATATCATCCAAGTAAAACGTCATGTTCTGTAGTCCTGACAAACAATTTGCCATTGCCTTTGCAAATATAGCTGGCGCGGGAGATAACCCGTACACTAATATTTTATACTGAAATAATCCTAAATGGGTATTGATTGTTGTAAAACGCCTACACTCCTTTTTTAAAAGAAATTGGTTATACGCCGATTTAAGATCAATTTTTGCAAAAACTTTCCC
>OU862927.1:5622876-5640376 GCA_917880885.1 Limnephilus marmoratus | reverse complement strand
TTTTAACTTGTACGTGTATAAACATGAAAGAGAAAAGTATATTTAAAAACACATAATTTCAACCACATGATTCACTGAATGTATTAAAGTGCCATGTACATCCAGAGAAGCGTGGTTAAAAAACAAAAATGCATAAATAACAGTGTTTATCATGTGGTAAGAGGTTACCTACTATGTACATAGTTTGTAGAGTAGATAATGTGTACCTTGGTACATAATATTATATAATATGATGATTTTAATTGACTGTTTGGAAAGTTGATTACAATAGTGCTGTAATGCTTGTAGTAACACATGAATGCGGTTGTATGATGTGAATTTTACATTTTTTATTATAAATTTTAATTATAACGTTTTTAAGAATTGTAAAAACACAGTGGTGTTTGTAGTACCTTTGAAGTGCACAAAGTATGCAGTTGAATGATGAAAAGTTTTCATCTAATTAGGAGTGATTTAAAATTGTAATAACATGCTTAATATGTAATGTTTTTTAAAATGCATGAGTTATGCAGTTAAATGATGAATTGTTTCATCGTATTGAAGGCGTTTCACACTTGTGAATACACAATAATGATCTAAGTTTTAGATTATGTTGATTGACAATTTACAATATTATAGGTAAGATTTAAAATTGTAATGGTCCGCCACCCTTGGCTTTTGACACCAATTGTGATGAACCCTACCTAGCTGATTTACTTTTCTAAGCTTCTACCTCGTAGTTTAAATCTCGTAGCTCCTGTCTCGTAGCCACGCTCATAATTCTACCCTTATGTCCTACTGATCACACCACTAGGTATGATGGCCTGACTCAACCCTCCTTTCGGTTTATTTCTACCTCAGGCTCGTGATTTCTAAACCCCTATACCTTGTAGTCTAGCTAAACCTACCCTATCTTCTTAAATCCCTGCGATTTTCTCACAGTAATCAAGATTTAAGATTTTAGTTCACATTATTTCTATAATCTGCGTTGTGTGATTTTTTATTTTAGATTTTACATATGTGTGCATATTAAGTATGCACACATATGTAGAGAAGATAATGTATTACGTGTGGTAACCCATAGATTCTTTTAGAGAAAGGGTGAGAATCTTCCGATTTATTAATTATTATTATTTGAGTATCTTTTACCGAGTTTGATAAACTAACCCCGCCTTAAACTTTGTGTCTATCTGATTTCTGTAGGAATTTAGTGTGTTTATTTAATTCTTCCTATCACCGCGGATACATCGATAACATAAAACAACAGTTAATAAATTTAACATTTCAAGAAAGCAAACCTTACCTTACCGGGGATCGTACTCGAGGGTCCAGTTTTCTCAATTGAAGTCCTTGTCTGCAACCTCCTAACATAATGTGTTTGTAGTCATAGTTAGTGTTATTGGTTAGTATTCGCAAAATTGTTGAAAGAGCAGGAATGGATGGATATGGGGAGGGGGATAATATGTTTGCTGAAAAGTCGGCTCCTCCGCTAACCAAGTGAAAACCGATGAACAACAATTACAAACTCGAATTCTCCCAGTACGTTTGCTAGGCTTGTCCTTAGATCCGAGTTTTACTCTCTTCGACGAGCGTCTCATGCTATGAAAGGGGCCCTTCACGCCAGCAGGGGGAATACCAAGTCTTCATGCCGTTTTTCTGTCCCACTCCGACTTCCGACGCCTCCGGGTTGAATTTAACTCTACTGAGTCTAGAAGGGGTATTTCATGTCTTCCCTTATCATGTCTCTATCCGTTAAATGTGGCGTAAGCTTGTGACGGGCAGATCCTTCCTCCCACGTGACCGACCCAGCGTTACACTCCACCTCTGACTAGCTGACATAAAACTCACCTCGTGAACCTTATGTTTGCTTTCAGGTTTGACAAGAACTTCCGGTATGCGAATAACCTGTAGCTTTAATGCCGCGTCTGCGTATTGTCCGCACACGTCCTTCCTCTTCCCCGTATGCCCCACCTCGACAATACCGCCACAAGATCAAAGCTCTCTCCGTTCGGGAAAGGTTGACACTTACATTTCCGGATGGCTCATAAACACATACCGTAGCCTTGAAACTTACGTTCGAGAAAAGTTAGGATTCAGGACTGTATGAGTATTTGAACACCAGTGTTTTTTAAATGAGGTCACTAGCTCCTCGTGTATTAGGTTTTAGGATTATGGGTATTTATGGGTTCTTGGATACCTACTTGCTATAAGAAAGATTTAAAACGAGATAAGTCAAGTTGTCATTGAAGTAATGACCTCCTGAATAATTGTGATGAGCTCTCTTTGAGTTTGAAGCTAGTCGCAGTACTTTACTTTGCGAAATTTTGCGCGCGGAATCAATGCTACCTATTGGCGATTGCTCTAGTATAATCAGTTGTTTAGAATTGAGTGAATTTAACGTCGATTTTTCTTTCACATATTGGGCGAAGTTTCCGTCGTAAGCTATGATTGATAAACCTGCCCCTTGACTTTTGTGCTTTTGTTTTGTTTATTCGTTGATGGAATTTAGGTGACCGTGTCATTGAACTCTAATCGAAATTTTAGATACACAATCGAAGGTCATATAACATACCCTAATCTCGTCGGTGAAAGGATTCGGTAGGTATTAGCTATACCTATCAATTTGCTATTTCTATTGATTTTTGCGTTACGTATTTCATTTCTCATGGTTATTTGTTTATTTAATTTATGTGTTGTCGTTAATTATTTTCCCTCGTCTTATTATTATTATTATTATCCAAGTACGCCAATGTAATTACCTAGAATGATTAAGAGGCACACCCCTATCACATCTTGTAATACCTAATTAAACTGTGCCAATAGTTAATTAACTCCGATGAACAAAAGACCGATATTAAATAGGTACATCATTTTTATGGTTTGTTTGTTTACTCTTCACACAGACGACCTTCGGTATACTGACCTACTTTGGAGATTGTTTATTTCTACGGTCATTGTCCTTTTGAAGCACGATTCATCGTTTAACTAATTATTTCTTATTTATTTGACCTAGATTTGCTTAAACACTGATCATTTAAATAGGTACCTTGCTAACCTAGAGGTATCTGGATGACCTAGTTTCAACTAAGGTATAATTTGCTTGACCTACATAGTTCTGAGAAATATAGGTATTTCGGTTACGAATCGAACTGATATCTTACGTCGCATTCCTTATACGCGCTTAAATAAACATTACACCTACCTAACTAAAACAAGTACTTGTATGACCTAATTTATAAGTAGGTATTTGTTTGTTTGACCTAATTTTGAGACGCTTGTATACTCCCGCACACGAAATATAGAATAAAGAGCTTCCACGATAGTCATTTATTACGTTCTACGCGCCTCGATTCGTTTTATATGAGTTATAATAAATTAGCGTATTTACCTAACTGAAGTAAATACCTACATATGTATCCTAACTCTAAAGCAGGTATTTCCTGTTTGACCCACTTTCGAGCAAGTGAAAATTGTTATTAGTGTGTTAGTGACAAACTTCAAAGGTCCGATTGATTTATTGGTGATGCACGCTCGTCCCTTTCTTCTTTGTCTCTGAAAATAATTAATAATTGGTTTTATCTTACCGCCCTCGATCGATTACAATTTTTCCCAGTCGGAACTTTCATAACTTCGACATTGTGATCGAGGTTTTCCTTTTTTTTTCGTTTCCTAGCTAATGGATTCCTATCGGCCCTTTTTGAGAAAAGACTCTGATGATGAAAAAAAACTCTTCAAATATCTGTCTATTTAAAATTCACTTCGGTATTTCGCTTAGTTCCTCAACCTCGTATTAATTACTGTTTTATTTCATTCGCCTTCGAGAGGTGATTCATCAAATAACAAATCAGATGTTTAATTTTATTGTCCGGAATTAGGTAAATTATTATTTATTCTCAATATTTTAATATCACTTTAGAATTAATAACCGTAGATACGCACGTTTTCCAAGTGTACGAATTATTATCACTACTGTTTATTACAATTTCGTTATTCAATTCACAAAGGATTTTTAACCGCTTTATTATTGAACCACTGTAGTTTAAACGTGACTCGAACAATTCGTTATTGTTATTTATTTTACATATGTCATGTTATTTAAAGTAAGGTTAAAGTTTTAATTATTATATCACCTATAGTTAATTTTAAAATCGCGTGTTATATTTTCTTTTATCCGGTAATTTGATTTATTTTAAGACACTGGATTTTTGTTAAATGTTATAAAACCACTAAATATAAGTTGTAAAAGAGAACCCCTAATATTATTTAATCCTTATTTACTGACTTTAAACACTTTCATTATAAAACACCCGAACTTTCACGAAGTGTTATTTTAAAGCACTTTATCGGACTTTTATTTCTCAAACTTAAGAGGAGAATAAAACACTGAATTTACTATTTTTTGCAAACACTTGTAGACATTTTTCAACCTTACTAGAAGAGACTTCTTCGCGCACTTTCACATTTTCTTAATCTCCGCACTTCCGTTATTTCATCTGAACTCTCCTCCGATCTCCCAACGAATTCCCTTTCTTTATCAAACCATGGTCTTTTAAAGACCTTTTAGAGCTCTCCTTTCATAGGAAAATCACTCCTGACCGCCCAGACTTTCATAGGAAAAAGGACCAAATTCGGTTCCTCCGTATGTGACCTTTTGTCAAATCTCTGTTAATCTTCTATCTCATGTCTTAGAACCAAATTAGTTTAGTGTCTCTCTCTCGTAAAAAATCACATAAATTTTCTCATTGACAGGTATTTATTTTAAAAATTTCATGTACTTGCTCGTAATTCATTTTTTAATGCCTACCCCATAAAAGTAATGTTTTTATTTTAGAGTAAATATTCGTATTTAACTTGTATAATTTTGTTTAGGTCGTTTCGTGTTAATGATACCCTTAATTGCTTGAAATCATGTTCTATAATTTTATTTGGATAAAGTCATATCAACAAAGTGATAGCCAACCTTTTTTCTCTAGTCAAACGGTTAGCGATTCCTTCGACGGTTCTCACGCATTTCCCAGTGTCAGGCTACGTTAAGCATCTTTTCCTGTGATTTGATTTAATTGTAGAGTGACCAAAATGTACCGTGGCCTTTGATATGCAATATTTTCAATATCCTGTTTATCGTGAATAGTGTTGTCAGATCAGAGTAATCCTTATATCGGTACCTATTAAAGTCAATTTAAGTAGTTCCAATCAGTTTTCTTTTGAGATATTTGGCTCTAATAACTTCGTTTCACCATTCCATTTCCATATCAATAGATTTTCCCACTTTTTCAGGTTATTATATTCAGTTTGTGAAAATTTTCGAGATTCTACCCGTTTTTTGTGATCATTCCAGATCGGTTTTAATTAAATCGACCCCTGGGACCATTCATGTTACGTTTTCCGTGCCCTTATTGATAATTTTTCATTTATTTATTTCCAACATTCCCGTCTAAGATTTTTTTGTGTTTACGTTTAAAATTGTAGGTACCCAAAACCCCCAGTTCCCGATCGCGTCTTATGTAAACACGACCCGGAGTCGATAATCTTTCAACTCTTTGTCCTCAGTATTGTTTTTAATACAGTTCATTCAACCTAAGTCCCTGTGAGAATTAATTCAAGGCCGCCCAAAATGATCAAAGTCCACTCTCTTATTGGTAGAATTTAAACTTCCTTTGTTTTCGATATAACTATGATATGGTGTTCCCTCGCTTCAGTCTCTATGCAGATAATAGCTCCCAACTGCTCGGACAGATGTCGCCGAATGTACCATTTTCTCTACATAATATTTAGGGGGAAATAAAATTTTTTTGTAGGCTTATCGTAGGTTGAAGGTTGGCATTCATCACAGCCCCCCTATAGTTATAATTCCAGCGGTAAACACGCCTCCTAGTGTTAGTTGATGGAATTAGAACTAAACATAGGTGATCTAATTTTGTACAATCTTCCTTAAATTTCCCCTTTTTTTTTCCTTTTCTTCAAACTTGTTGCGCGCCCCTGCCTTTCACTATTTTATCGTGGGATCCTGTTCGGTTTTCCTCTGTGCTAAAACCATTTTTCAATTTACTCTTGTCTACTCAATGACCTATTTAAGTCGGCTAACTTACGTCAGTTGCTGTACCTACTCTTTGTCCTACCCCCCTAAGATTCTTACTTCCACAAACTCCCCCCTAAGACTCTACTTCCGTAAGCTCCCCCCCCTAAGATTTTACTTCACCGATCTCATTTAATTTTTTCCAATGAATTGAGGTATTTATAAGCTCACGGGCCGCTTATTAGGAATTGAATCACCTTCAATCATCGTTATTATAATTCAGGGAGTCATTATTTATACAATATTTCCCTAAACAATCTGCAACATAGCTATGTGCAATAATTTTTAATGCAACCCGGCTTTGTTTGTTTATTTATTTTTATGCACGAATACACAAATGTATAACGTACCTAAACCCCGTTTTAAACAAGTTACCCCCTCCTAAATTCGGATGCGTTTTAAACCGCTCCACTTATTTGCTCTATATTGCAAATCGGAAATAACTCGGTCACCCGAGAAATATGCCAACCACTGGTAAGGCTAGATTTCTAATTCATTCAGCCGACATCTATGTAATGATGTACCTAAAGGTCCAATCCATCCCTGTTACACGTTTGAACGCAACGATTTGAAAGTCACACTGTAAATATTTTATTTTATTTTTATCCGTCCTTTGCTGTGTATGTTATGTTGATTTTATTTATTTTTATGTCACCGTGTCAAAAGAAGTATTTATTTATAAAATCCTTCAACTCGAAGGAACCAATAATACCCTCGACCACTATTAACATAAACAACGTCATTTGATTAACTATCGTAAGTACATCTTTTTTTTCACAGTAACATCTCGAGTTGTTCAATAACAAAGATTTCGGTCACAAAACCTTGTCACAACCGTACGTGTTTGTGACCATATCACCACTTCCTCGCGACAGTGTTTATTCAATTGTTTGTTTACATAACCGCGTTTTATTATTAGTGTTATTTGACTGATTTGAATTCGAGTGTTTTAGTCCGTCGGAGGTATGCAATGTTGTTTATATAACAGCTTTTTTATTTATCAATACGCACCACCCTTCTAAATCTGGGTCAACATTCCTGGGTGTTATGAGATTTATGATTTTTATCTGGTATAAGGCACGTTTTTCACTTTTTGTTTTAAAATATTTGGTTTTTGAGTTATTATTTTTTTTTCTTCGACTGTTTTATTTAATGGTACGTTTTTTTTTCCACTTGTTTCACGTTTAATGAAGATGTTTTAATGGCACGTTTTTCACTTTTCGTTTAAATTATTTTTTTGATTTATTGTTATATTTCTACTGTATAATTTAATGATGCGATTTTTTTTTCCACTTGTTTTATGTAATCTGAAGTTGTTTTAATGGCACGTTTTTCACTTTTCGTTTAAAATATTCACTTTTTTTTCCAATTAATTATAATTTCATTTATTTGTTCATTTTATTTTATTTTTATAATATCTCAGAATTCTCTCAACTTGTAACCTTTACTCTCCTGGTCCGCGGCAACAGTTGTAATGGTCCGCCACCCTTGGCTTTTGACACCAATTGTGATGAACCCTACCTAGCTGATTTACTTTTCTAAGCTTCTACCTCGTAGTTTAAATCTCGTAGCTCCTGTCTCGTAGCCACGCTCATAATTCTACCCTTATGTCCTACTGATCACACCACTAGGTATGATGGCCTGACTCAACCCTCCTTTCGGTTTATTTCTACCTCAGGCTCGTGATTTCTAAACCCCTATACCTTGTAGTCTAGCTAAACCTACCCTATCTTCTTAAATCCCTGCGATTTTCTCACAGTAATCAAGATTTAAGATTTTAGTTCACATTATTTCTATAATCTGCGTTGTGTGATTTTTTATTTTAGATTTTACATCTGTTTGCATACTTAGTATGCACACATATGTAGAGAAGATAATGTATTACGTGTGGTAACCCATAGATTCTTTTAGAGAAAGGGTGAGAATCTTCCGATTTATTAATTATTATTATTTGAGTATCTTTTACCGAGTTTGATAAACTAACCCCGCCTTAAACTTTGTGTCTATCTGATTTCTGTAGGAATTTAGTGTGTTTATTTAATTCTTCCTATCACCGCGGATACATCGATAACATAAAACAACAGTTAATAAATTTAACATTTCAAGAAAGCAAACCTTACCTTACCGGGGATCGTACTCGAGGGTCCAGTTTTCTCAATTGAAGTCCTTGTCTGCAACCTCCTAACATAATGTGTTTGTAGTCATAGTTAGTGTTATTGGTTAGTATTCGCAAAATTGTTGAAAGAGCAGGAATGGATGGATATGGGGAGGGGGATAATATGTTTGCTGAAAAGTCGGCTCCTCCGCTAACCAAGTGAAAACCGATGAACAACAATTACAAACTCGAATTCTCCCAGTACGTTTGCTAGGCTTGTCCTTAGATCCGAGTTTTACTCTCTTCGACGAGCGTCTCATGCTATGAAAGGGGCCCTTCACGCCAGCAGGGGGAATACCAAGTCTTCATGCCGTTTTTCTGTCCCACTCCGACTTCCGACGCCTCCGGGTTGAATTTAACTCTACTGAGTCTAGAAGGGGTATTTCATGTCTTCCCTTATCATGTCTCTATCCGTTAAATGTGGCGTAAGCTTGTGACGGGCAGATCCTTCCTCCCACGTGACCGACCCAGCGTTACACTCCACCTCTGACTAGCTGACATAAAACTCACCTCGTGAACCTTATGTTTGCTTTCAGGTTTGACAAGAACTTCCGGTATGCGAATAACCTGTAGCTTTAATGCCGCGTCTGCGTATTGTCCGCACACGTCCTTCCTCTTCCCCGTATGCCTCACCTCGACAATACCGCCACAAGATCAAAGCTCTCTCCGTTCGGGAAAGGTTGACACTTACATTTCCGGATGGCTCATAAACACATACCGTAGCCTTGAAACTTACGTTCGAGAAAAGTTAGGATTCAGGACTGTATGAGTATTTGAACACCAGTGTTTTTTAAATGAGGTCACTAGCTCCTCGTGTATTAGGTTTTAGGATTATGGGTATTTATGGGTTCTTGGATACCTACTTGCTATAAGAAAGATTTAAAACGAGATAAGTCAAGTTGTCATTGAAGTAATGACCTCCTGAATAATTGTGATGAGCTCTCTTTGAGTTTGAAGCTAGTCGCAGTACTTTACTTTGCGAAATTTTGCGCGCGGAATCAATGCTACCTATTGGCGATTGCTCTAGTATAATCAGTTGTTTAGAATTGAGTGAATTTAACGTCGATTTTTCTTTCACATATTGGGCGAAGTTTCCGTCGTAAGCTATGATTGATAAACCTGCCCCTTGACTTTTGTGCTTTTGTTTTGTTTATTCGTTGATGGAATTTAGGTGACCGTGTCATTGAACTCTAATCGAAATTTTAGATACACAATCGAAGGTCATGTAACATACCCTAATCTCGTCGGTGAAAGGATTCGGTAGGTATTAGCTATACCTATCAATTTGCTATTTCTATTGATTTTTGCGTTACGTATTTCATTTCTCATGGTTATTTGTTTATTTAATTTATGTGTTGTCGTTAATTATTTTCCCTCGTCTTATTATTATTATTATTATCCAAGTACGCCAATGTAATTACCTAGAATGATTAAGAGGCACACCCCTATCACATCTTGTAATACCTAATTAAACTGTGCCAATAGTTAATTAACTCCGATGAACAAAAGACCGATATTAAATAGGTACATCATTTTTATGGTTTGTTTGTTTACTCTTCACACAGACGACCTTCGGTATACTGACCTACTTTGGAGATTGTTTATTTCTACGGTCATTGTCCTTTTGAAGCACGATTCATCGTTTAACTAATTATTTCTTATTTATTTGACCTAGATTTGCTTAAACACTGATCATTTAAATAGGTACCTTGCTAACCTAGAGGTATCTGGATGACCTAGTTTCAACTAAGGTATAATTTGCTTGACCTACATAGTTCTGAGAAATATAGGTATTTCGGTTACGAATCGAACTGATATCTTACGTCGCATTCCTTATACGCGCTTAAATAAACATTACACCTACCTAACTAAAACAAGTACTTGTATGACCTAATTTATAAGTAGGTATTTGTTTGTTTGACCTAATTTTGAGACGCTTGTATACTCCCGCACACGAAATATAGAATAAAGAGCTTCCACGATAGTCATTTATTACGTTCTACGCGCCTCGATTCGTTTTATATGAGTTATAATAAATTAGCGTATTTACCTAACTGAAGTAAATACCTACATATGTATCCTAACTCTAAAGCAGGTATTTCCTGTTTGACCCACTTTCGAGCAAGTGAAAATTGTTATTAGTGTGTTAGTGACAAACTTCAAAGGTCCGATTGATTTATTGGTGATGCACGCTCGTCCCTTTCTTCTTTGTCTCTGAAAATAATTAATAATTGGTTTTATCTTACCGCCCTCGATCGATTACAATTTTTCCCAGTCGGAACTTTCATAACTTCGACATTGTGATCGAGGTTTTCCTTTTTTTTTCGTTTCCTAGCTAATGGATTCCTATCGGCCCTTTTTGAGAAAAGACTCTGATGATGAAAAAAAACTCTTCAAATATCTGTCTATTTAAAATTCACTTCGGTATTTCGCTTAGTTCCTCAACCTCGTATTAATTACTGTTTTATTTCATTCGCCTTCGAGAGGTGATTCATCAAATAACAAATCAGATGTTTAATTTTATTGTCCGGAATTAGGTAAATTATTATTTATCCTCAATATTTTAATATCACTTTAGAATTAATAACCGTAGATACGCACGTTTTCCAAGTGTACGAATTATTATCACTACTGTTTATTACAATTTCGTTATTCAATTCACAAAGGATTTTTAACCGCTTTATTATTGAACCACTGTAGTTTAAACGTGACTCGAACAATTCGTTATTGTTATTTATTTTACATATGTCATGTTATTTAAAGTAAGGTTAAAGTTTTAATTATTATATCACCTATAGTTAATTTTAAAATCGCGTGTTATATTTTCTTTTATCCGGTAATTTGATTTATTTTAAGACACTGGATTTTTGTTAAATGTTATAAAACCACTAAATATAAGTTGTAAAAGAGAACCCCTAATATTATTTAATCCTTATTTACTGACTTTAAACACTTTCATTATAAAACACCCGAACTTTCACGAAGTGTTATTTTAAAGCACTTTATCGGACTTTTATTTCTCAAACTTAAGAGGAGAATAAAACACTGAATTTACTATTTTTTGCAAACACTTGTAGACATTTTTCAACCTTACTAGAAGAGACTTCTTCGCGCACTTTCACATTTTCTTAATCTCCGCACTTCCGTTATTTCATCTGAACTCTCCTCCGATCTCCCAACGAATTCCCTTTCTTTATCAAACCATGGTCTTTTAAAGACCTTTTAGAGCTCTCCTTTCATAGGAAAATCACTCCTGACCGCCCAGACTTTCATAGGAAAAAGGACCAAATTCGGTTCCTCCGTATGTGACCTTTTGTCAAATCTCTGTTAATCTTCTATCTCATGTCTTAGAACCAAATTAGTTTAGTGTCTCTCTCTCGTAAAAAATCACATAAATTTTCTCATTGACAGGTATTTATTTTAAAAATTTCATGTACTTGCTCGTAATTCATTTTTTAATGCCTACCCCATAAAAGTAATGTTTTTATTTTAGAGTAAATATTCGTATTTAACTTGTATAATTTTGTTTAGGTCGTTTCGTGTTAATGATACCCTTAATTGCTTGAAATCATGTTCTATAATTTTATTTGGATAAAGTCATATCAACAAAGTGATAGCCAACCTTTTTTCTCTAGTCAAACGGTTAGCGATTCCTTCGACGGTTCTCACGCATTTCCCAGTGTCAGGCTACGTTAAGCATCTTTTCCTGTGATTTGATTTAATTGTAGAGTGACCAAAATGTACCGTGGCCTTTGATATGCAATATTTTCAATATCCTGTTTATCGTGAATAGTGTTGTCAGATCAGAGTAATCCTTATATCGGTACATATTAAAGTCAATTTAAGTAGTTCCAATCAGTTTTCTTTTGAGATATTTGGCTCTAATAACTTCGTTTCACCATTCCATTTCCATATCAATAGATTTTCCCACTTTTTCAGGTTATTATATTCAGTTTGTGAAAATTTTCGAGATTCTACCCGTTTTTTGTGATCATTCCAGATCGGTTTTAATTAAATCGACCCCTGGGACCATTCATGTTACGTTTTCCGTGCCCTTATTGATAATTTTTCATTTATTTATTTCCAACATTCCCGTCTAAGATTTTTTTGTGTTTACGTTTAAAATTGTAGGTACCCAAAACCCCCAGTTCCCGATCGCGTCTTATGTAAACACGACCCGGAGTCGATAATCTTTCAACTCTTTGTCCTCAGTATTGTTTTTAATACAGTTCATTCAACCTAAGTCCCTGTGAGAATTAATTCAAGGCCGCCCAAAATGATCAAAGTCCACTCTCTTATTGGTAGAATTTAAACTTCCTTTGTTTTCGATATAACTATGATATGGTGTTCCCTCGCTTCAGTCTCTATGCAGATAATAGCTCCCAACTGCTCGGACAGATGTCGCCGAATGTACCATTTTCTCTACATAATATTTAGGGGGAAATAAAAATTTTTTGTAGGCTTATCGTAGGTTGAAGGTTGGCATTCATCACAAAATGCATGAGTTATGCAGTTAAATGATGAATTGTTTCATCGTGTTGAAGGTGTTTCACACTTGTGAATACACAATAATGATCTAAGTTTTAGATTATGTTGATTGACAATTTACAATATTATAGGTAAGATTTCCGTAAAAAAAAAATCTGTGCATTTAGATATTGTGTTATTCGCAGTAAACTTTATGAAAATGGTTTGCAATTCAAAGCTAGGCGAAATTTATAAATTAATTTCTATCATGAGTTATGAATGAGAAAAATGTCAAATCAAAATATCTTTTTGTGCTTTATTCCGTCCCAAGTCTCTTTGGGGAATGTACATGCCGACCTGAACGAGTTGTGTTCTTGTGACCAGTTGTGGATGTGGTCTTGGTTATCGGTGTACGGGAACTGATGGGTGTGTAGTGACATTTTCTTCAACCGGAACGAAAGCGGGCTTGAGTCGGTCTATGTAGACGCGTTGAGGTTTTGGTTATCGGTGTTACAGGCAATGGTTTTGGACATGTTTGCAGGAGTTGTGTGATGTTGATTGCTCAGGAAGTAGTCAAGCCGTAGGTGCAGGATTTGTTTTTTTTTTCTGGTGTCTCCAAATGACAATATGTTGTTACGTGCAGAACCAAAAAATTATGCTGTATCCAGCATTGCCGCTTGGTGCGGTTAGCAATGGTGGAATTAGTTTGCGGGACTAGTTGCTGCCGCGGAACTGGTTTGGCTGCCTGTTCTGGTTGAATGAAGGCAAGGCTCTCTGTCTGTTCTGGTTGAACAGAAGCAGAGAATTATGATGTATTCAGCATTGCCGCGTGGTGCGGTTAGCAATGGTGAAGTTTGTGTGCGGGGCTAGTTGCTGCCGCGGAACCAGTTTGGCTGCTTGTTCTAGTTGAACAGAGGCAGAGTTCAGCATTGCCGCGAGTTGCGGTTAGCAATGGTGAAGTTTGTGTGCGGGGCTAGTTGCTGCCGCGAAACCAGTTTGGCTGCTTGTTCTAGTTGAACAGAGGCAGGGTTAGCTAGACTAGTTGTCGTAGCGTGATGTTCCTGAGGGTGAAAACGGCGACATGATTCATACTGCGTGTCGTGGATTATGTTTGTTGTGCCTGTTCAGATACTGGGGGGTCCTTTGGTTTTGATGCGAAGAGTCACAAAATGTTTGAATGCATTCGGTGTCTGCATGGTAGGCCTTCTCAACGAGGGGTATTTCTTCAAAATGTCAAGATACTTTTGAGAAGAGGAAATTGTGGCGATGCCTGATGCTGGTCCATTGTAGGTAGATCCTCTAATTTTCAATCCAGTAGACTGGTCTTCAAGTTTGGCTCGTCTCAAGTTGACTGTCAAGTTGTAGTGGTGAAGAAAATCTGCGCCAATGATGGGTTTGGACACATCGGCTACGATAAAGCGCCACTTCATTGTGCGGCGTAGGCCGAAGTAGAGATCGACTGTTCTCGTGCCGTACGTTCTTATTGGCTTCCCATTCGCTCCATATAATGTGGAAGGGCAGTTGTCGGAGGTCAAGTTGCCTTTCTCAAAGGTCATGTTCCTAGGGATGACTGAGATGTCCGCGCCGGTGTCTACTAGGTATTTATGTCTTGTTCGCAGGTCATAGATGAAGAGACGACAAGAGGTATTAGGGATCTCACATGTCTCTACTGGGAGTTCCCGCTGTCGTTTCCCGACTTCTTCTTTACATAAGAACATGGTTTGGAGCATTTATAAGCATTTTCTCCAAATCTTGCATGGTAGAAACATTTTCCATCTTGATTCCTATTAGGAGATGAATTGCGTGACCCGGAACTTGAGCGGCCAGGTTTTCGGCGGGGGCTCTGGTTTCTCCGACCTCTATAAGTTGATGTGGGCTCTGTTTTGGCTAACCGTAGCTGGGCTACTTCACGCGAAAGTGCTGCTATTTGTTTCTGCAGTTGTAGTAATAAGGAATGTTCAGCTGGTTCCTGACGAGATGAACTGGGTTTGTTGCGATCTTCCATGACACTGCAATCGGTTGATTGATAGACATCTAGTATTTTGTCTGCAGCTGTGGCAAGTTGGTTAATGTCGTTATCGGGAAGTGCCGACAGTATTGCTTGCACATGTTGAGGTAATCGTTGTAGCCACAATGTCCGCACAATTGCGTTATCCGCTAAGGTAGGTCCTGCTAGCTCTAGCATATGTCGCAATAGACCGGTTGGCTTCCTATCCTCCAGTTGGATTCCTGTTAGTAGGCGTGTGAGGCGTTTTTCAGCGGAGTCTTGGAGTCGGTCAATAAGGGCTGCTTTCAAATTGGCGTATTTGTCATTGATCGGTGGATGTGTCACGATGTCGCTCACACATTGTAAGGTTTGTGAATCCAAAGCTGCTATAATTATATTGTACTTCGTGAAATCCTCTTTAATGCGCGAATTCGCGAATTGGGCCTCAGCCTGAATAAACCAAAGCGAAATTTGATCTCTCCACAGATTTGGTAGTCTCACGGACACGTGATTTACTGCTGTCGCAGAGCTAGGTTCGCCAGTTGATTCCATATTGGTTGGTTTTGGTTCCGGATTAATTGATTGTTGAAACAAAATCTTGAGTTGATGCGTCGGTGTGGTCGCTGGAGATTCTTCATCCGAGGTCATTTCAACATTTATACGGAAATAAGCACGCAAAGATAGTGATTTTTTGAAATATTTCGAATTATGTATTAAAAATCCGTAATAATTTTAGGAGAAAATTAGAGCTGTTGACATCTATGTGACATGTACTGAAGTTACTAGAAAATTATTCAAGACGCAAACCTTTACAAAAATCGACTGTTACCATTTAAGTAGGAATCTTCAATCATGCGAGAATAATTCGGATTAATTATTAATAATTGATATGTAGAAATATTTCAGATGTAGAGAATCTTATTATCAGACATGTGTTAAAAATTGTAACATATTATTTTGCTAAATTTTGTGGTGGGTATGCAAAAATTATTTCCAGAAATATCGTATAAACTGTGTTAAAAATTTACGTGGTTGAACGTTGTTGAGATGATGAAGATGTGTGTTTTCCGAGAGGGTCCGCAGCTGATGCTCGCGGTGGAGGCTGCGTCGATCAGTCGACCGGGCTGCAGGAACAGGGGCTCGGAGGTGTGATGCTCCTTTGGCGTTCCGAGGGTGTCCGCCGCTGATGCTGGCAATGGAGGCTGCGTCCAGCTGTTGACGGGGCTGCAGGAAGTGTGACTCGGCTGAAGAAGCTCCCTTGGTAGCATCACGCGTTGCTGAAGATGTTCGATGCCTAGAATAGAGGGTAACACGCACTTAATCCGAGATACGAATAATACATAGGCAAATAGTCACAAATAGGGTCATTTTGCATTGCAGATTTATACGTGTGATTGTATAGAACATCACCTGTGATGAATCCGGACGTTTTACAGAACATGTTCGTAAATCAAATTCGCAAAAGTTGTGAGTGCTAAAACATAAGATTGGAGGATATTCAAGCTTTTCCACAGAGACATTCATCAGTTTGTAACTCAAGTTGAATTTGCTTAAAACAAAATGGCTATTTGACACGTGCGGATCGGTTTCCGAAATCCACACGAGCTTCATTCATTACATATTTTGATAAATTTGTGATGTTATTCGATGAGCGTTGAGAACCAAAAACATGAGGTATAAATTTTTAAAAAATACTGGGATATAAAATAGCTGTAAATAAGGCAATGATTATTTGAATTTGAAATGATGATTTTAAAATACCAAAATTAAAACGGTACTCACCAGATAAATCCCAGGAATCCAGCCACTGAACTGCGGTCCAAGAACACGTGTAAAGGAATTTAAAAAAATGGTTTAAACGTTGAAAGTTAAACACGCGGTCACTAGTTGCGTCAATCATTTTTTCTTGTCGTAGGGTCACCAGATGTAGAGATTCTTTGCTTGCTGTCGCCAGGATACTTACATGGTCTCCAAGGAAGAGGATTGCGTGTGTTTTGTATGAGTGAAAAGAATTCTCTACGTTTAATAATTTATTCCGTCTTGTTAAAAGTATTTACAGAATTTTGTGACCGCGGGAGAAGTATGGAAATGAGATTAAGTTAACACGATGTTCTCAGGCCGAGTTCAGTAGCTGGAATAGCGAATAGTGCTGCTCTCCGACGGACGTCGGAGGAACTACATTGGTCACGTGACCAATGTTGTCATAACG
Organism: Limnephilus marmoratus; assembly: GCA_917880885.1. Lineage (NCBI taxonomy): Eukaryota > Metazoa > Arthropoda > Insecta > Trichoptera > Limnephilidae > Limnephilus > Limnephilus marmoratus. The sequence continues at coordinate 5,623,503 of OU862927.1, read as the reverse complement.
CGGTTTAACCATAAATTAAATAAATGATAGCCGGTACTTGATTGCATTTCCATAGATGGATGGATGGATGGATGGATGGGTGGATGGGTGGATGGGTGGATGGGTGGATGGGTGGATGGGTGAATGGGTGGATGAGTGGATGGGTGGATGGGTGGATGGGTGGATGGTTGGATGGGTGGGTGGATGGATGGATGGATGGATGGATGGATGGATGGATGGATGGATGGATGGATAAATGGATGGATGGTTGGATGGGTGGGTGGATGGATGGATGGATGGATGGATGGATGGATGGATGGATGAATGGATGGGTGGATGGATGGATGGATGGATGGATGGATGGATGGATGGATGGATGGATGGATGGATGGATGGATGGATGGATGATTGGATGGATGGATGGATGGTTGGATGGGTGGGTGGATGGATGGATGGATGGATGGATGGATACATGGATCGATGGATGGATGGATGGATGGATGGATGGATGGATGGATGGATGGATGGACGGATGGATGGATGGATGGATTGACAGACGGACGCATGGATGGATGGATGGATGGATTGGTGGATAAATGGATGGATGGATAGATGGATGGATCGATGGATGGATCTATGGTTTGATCG
>OU862927.1:5495376-5610376 GCA_917880885.1 Limnephilus marmoratus | reverse complement strand
ATAAATAAATATATAATAATAACATAACTAATTATTAAAGGTGGTCATTTTCAATGGTGACCTTAATAAATAATATAAAAAGTCCGAAACATATTATTCTCAAATTTCATGAGTAATTTAAATATAATTGTCCATATACTCGTAATTATGGTAGTATAAGGTCTATGGCCAGAGCCGGTTTTAGCACTACCAGCGCCCTGGGGCGAAATTTCCACGGCGCCCCCTAAGCAGTGGCGTAGCGTGCGTTTCGGCCACCCGAAAACCCGAGGAAAATTTTGCCCCCCCCCCCCCCCTCCCTAACTTCTACAGGTGCTCCTTCCCCAGATTTTCAAGCGCTGACCGGGGGAGGGGGAAGGAGTAAGTATCCTATTTTTTATGCTGATTTTTATAACCCCATGTGCCGAGTACTCTTTCAATAAAATCATGCGTATAAATTCTACTACAAATTTATATATAACTGCTCTCAGAAATCGAGAATTGTATGTCTGTAATAGAATTCAGAACATCGGGGCGGACGAAAAATTCGCTGCCCCCTTATTAGGGTATTGAAAGCGGCGGGGGGGGGGGGGGGGGGGTTGTATATGGAAATCCTCTTTTTTTTATTACGACCTATTTATATACGAGCAGGATTTTTTTAATAATCACATTTGACGAGTATTCTTTCAACGAAAATCATGTTTTTAAATTCTACTCCTTAGTTGAGTGATTGAAATTGCGTTAGAGTCCCCAAATAATAGTAACACACGCAACAATCAATTTCTCAGAATTTTACAGCATTATGTAACTCAAATGTAAAGCTTCACTTGATGCACCATGCATCTGCAACTCGTTATTTAATGTATCATTGTATGCTGAACACAAAACCCGTTTGTATGCGGTGAATTAAAACTACACTCAGAACACGAAAATATTTTGCTTTGATTCTGGCATTAAATAATTAGTCTGCAACTGAAGTTTTATAACTGCACATCGAAGAACAGAATGTTTTCTTTCGAAATGTGTCAGCAGATGAATCCAACTGGAATTTGACATTCTGTATTGGTTAAAATTAAATCTCTACCTTGCGAATTAAAACTACACTCGGAACATGAAAATGGTTTTTCTTTGATTCTGGCAGCACATACATAGTCTGTAAATAGAATATTATAACTTAATAAGAGGATATTTTCCTTCGAAATGTGTCAACAGATGAATCCAACAAATTTACATTCTTAACACAAAATTGGTTTGAATTAAGTCTGTATGCGGTGAATTAAAAGTACACTCAGAACATGAAAATGGTTTTTCTTTGATTCTGGCAGCACATACAGAGTCTGAAACTAGAATTTATAACTGAACTTCGAATAAGATAATGATTTAGTTTGAATTGTGACAGCAGATGAATCCTCAAATGGAATTTTACATTCTGAAAACTGGTTTAACCCTTCGAATAATTAGAACCAAATATCTTTAAACTTTTGCCTGTCACTGCTTGCGCACAAAATTTCCGGTTCTTCCCATGCATTTTAAAGTTCCCTTTTTGCTTTTTTTTATTCTTTGGCAAAAAACAAAATGGTTCTAAAATCTAGATAAAGTAATTTTTCCGATGTGCTTATTAACACATTATTGTTTCTAAATATAAAAATTTTGGCATTGGAAGTGTGAATTGGCTCAAAAGTACACGTCTCCGAATATTCGAATTAAAGTACCTAAAATAAAATAAACCTAAGAATTTTAAATACAGATTTCTTTTCTTAAAAAAATGTAATAAAACTGTAGCTTAACTTTTTATCGCAATCACAAATTTATTTTAAAAATAAATATATTTTAAAAATAAATGTGTGGGATATAATTTCATAATTTTATTTTAAAATTAAATATGTGGGACAATTTGCGTCTCCTGCGATTAGACGGGTTAAATTAAATCTGTATTATTTGGCAAATTAAAACTACACTCAGAATATGAAAATGGTTTCTCTTTGATTCTGGCAGCACATACATAGTCTGCAACTAGAATTTTATATCTGCACTTCTAATAAAATAATGATATCTTTCGAAATGTATCAGCAGATGAATACACAACTGAAATTCATTCGTTAATACAATCTGAACACAATTCAGGTTTTAATTAAGAGTGAATCTGTTTGCAAGTTATCAGCTTTAATTAGTATCAATGAGATAAGATGCGTATGGTTTTGCTACGAATTGCGAAATTTGCAGTGTAAAAAAAATATAATTATTGATATTTTTAATAAATAATAAAAAACGAGTTGGATTCGTAAACGAAAGTATCGTAGAACATTTTCAAATAATGATTTGAAATGGTTTAAATTTAAATTTTTCCAAGATAATGTTATTATTTATTGTGAAAATTTACCGCCCCTCCATAAGAGTACCACCCGGGGTGGGCCGCCCCCCCTCCCCCCCCCCCCCCTTCCACGTTACCCCACTGCCCCTAAGTACAATACAATTCCATACGAAAAAAGGCAATGAGTATAATGAAATAACCGTTTATAAAAAAAAAACCTTTTTATTTTAAAAAAATAATGAAATTTCACTTTTCTAGTCTTCCTATCGGCGAAATTGATAACCTAATAAAATTCTTTGATTAGGTTTTATCAAAATCGATGTTTTTAGCAATTTCATTTTCGATTGAAAAAGTTGCCAAGTTTGTCAATTTAGATTGAGATTTTGTCGATCGCAGATAGGTTTTTATCTTGAATGAATTGTTTCATTGTTTGCTAGTTTTTTTATGAAATGAGAATTAGAGAAATGTCGCCCTATATCATTCTTCGGATAATTATCAATGTGAGTTTGCACTAGGCCACGCTTAAAAATGTTAAAAAGAGATAGATAATGTGTTTCTCTGTGGTTGGGGATTCCCGGTAAATTTTATTGGGGATTCCCAGTAAATGAACTGCAGCAGTGCTCCGATCGAAGGGATTGTACACCACGTTCCAATTCTAGTGTTGCCACCATAACAATTTTTTTCCTAAATTTGAATTGAATTTACGATTAAGTAGACCTGGCTCAAAGAGCGAGGGATTAATATATAAAGGGGCGCCTGCGGCGCCTTTGGCGCCCCTTTCTGTCCGGCGCCCTGGGCGGTCGCCCAACCGCGCCCTACCCTAACGCCGCTACTGTCTATGGCTGAGTTGGTATTGCGATTGGGTCCCACCCAGGCGTCATTGTACGATTCTTCGGCTGGCTAAGTCCTTCATCACAACACAAGCAAAATTTTCCGCTTATTGTGGTAGTAGGGGATTTTCAAATATTGTCAGGTTATTCGTAAGATCGAAATGTCGAATCCACTGCTCAGATTTAATGTTTTATATTTTATGCACACGTTTCCTACCGTTCTACCTCTATCTTATATTACTTACATGTTATCATATCATTTCTTGAAGTTGTCACTTTTTCTTCTTTTTGGTATTTACATTACTTTAATATATTTTTTTTTGTATTGCAGAGACCTGTGCTAGGAGATGTGTGACTATATTACCTATTTTTTTACCATTTTTTTATTCTTATTATTATGAACTTTGGGTCTATCCAATTTCCTTACTGTTTTTTCTATTGCATTTAACCCTTTCCTTGCTTTGTTTTCTTTCTTTCAGCCTCACAACTTCCTGTTTGCTTTGCTTGAGATGATGGTTAGGAGGAAATGGTTTTTACTTTCTCTTCCTATCTTCTTATGGTAATTAATAAATGATAACTGTGGCCATATGTACAATAAATTTTTTGACTTTTTTGTCGTTGTTTTATATAATTCTGTAATAAACTTAATAAATATTTTGAACGCAAATCGCTATTATTACCACTTACAAAACCAAATAAAATCCAGACTGCTGTCCAGAAACACCAAGATATTATCATTATTTGTTTTTGGGATTTTGTGCCGTGTTGGGCTACCTCCTTCATTAGCCAAATACAAGATATTAGTGTACAAAACACTTATCAGACCAGTACTTGCATACGCAGATGAGACTTGGGCACTAACTAAAAGGAATCAGCGAGTACTGGATGTTTTTGAAAGGAAAATTTTGAGGCGTATCTTCGGACGGGTTTCAGAAAATGGATTTTAGCGCAGACGTTAAAAATAATGAGCTATATACTCTGTTTAAGGATCTAAACGTCACAAAATTTATAAAACTGGGAAGACTGACAATGACCGAGCATTAAGCACCAAAGCCCTTGCTGATCTTAAGATCGACAGGGCGAAGGAGCCTGGAAAGACCAACTTTAAGATGGAGCGAGAACGTTCTCAAAGATATATCCGCCTTGGAGATTGTATACTGGAAAGAGCTGGCACAAAACCGTGATGAGTGGAGGAAGACTATTAAGGAGGCCAAGACCCACCAGGGGTTGTAGAGCCAAGAGTGATGACGATGATATCCTGTTTATTAATAATACGATATCTCGACAATATGACTTCTTCAATTACTTCCAGATTATTCTGGAGGTTAATGAATTATGGTAAATATCAAAAATAATAATGTTTTTCTTAAATCTTACGTTTAACGATTGTAATAAATTACATTATTCAATACGTTTGAATGTAACTATAACTTTTTGGTTATCCATTATAGATAAATTAAACATTTTAACTTTGTTTGAACCACTTTTATACTTGAGTAAATCCGACCGGTTTCAGAACGAACGTTCCTTCTTCAGGGCAAATGTATACTGATTTGACAGTTTTGAAATATGGATGAGAACAATGTATTATTATGATAGGGGTGGAGCCGTTGCTAGGTATTAATGAAGAGTGGGTGGGTAGGGGAACATATCCGTGATTGGGCTATAAGACAATATTTTTTGTTTGTTGATAAAAGATTCATTATTTTTAAGTTTTTTTTTTATTTCCAAGGTTTCTAAGTTATCTAAACGTTTTCCTTTATGATTAATATGAAGAATATTTATCCTCGTATTTTTTCAAAACTATGGGATACGTGATGATTTACTCAAGTATAAAAGTGGTTCAAACAAAGTTAAATGGTTTCATTTATCTCATCATTATCATCATCATCATCTTCTTCCCCTTATCCTATTCGGGTCGGGGACCCATTGCATCGACAAGGCTCCTCCATATGTCACTGTCTTGTGCTGATTGTTCGGCCTCTGTCCACGGTAGCCCCATCCTCTCCTCACACAGTTTCTGGAGTTGCCTCGCCCAACTATGTCTGGGGCGGCCCACTGGACGTCTACCTTCTGGAATCGCACTCAGTATCTTCCTCGGAATTCGGTCATCAGACATTCTTAGTACATGCCCAAGCCACCTCAGTTGCGATTTTTCTACGAGGAGTAGTAGTGGTTCAATGTTTAGATCATCTCGGATCGTGGAGTTTCTTATATGATCCCATTTAGTAACCCCTGCCACTCCTCTCAAGTACCTCATTTTGGCAGCTTGGAATCTAGAGCGTGTTCGTTTATTTAGCATCCATGTCTGGTGGCCGTAAGTGAGCGTCGGGCGGTATACCGTTTTAAGCACTGCCATCTTTGTTTTGATGCTCAGCTCGGCTTTCCTTATCACTGAGCTGTAGAGAGGACGCAATACACTGCTTGCCGCACTTATCATGTTTCATTTATCTACTTTATTTAATTTTGTTACATGGTGTCTTATTGGAGGAAAAGTAACAAGGAGCAAATTCATAAATGTTTTCATTTTTGCTATACGTATGTAGTAACACACGTTCAAACTGATAAAATGTAAACTGTCAATTTAATAAAAAATCAACCTACTCGTTTAAATAAATAACATATTAAGACTTCTGAAAGGATTGTGTACAATTTTCAAGAAATTTCCTTTGCTGTTTTCCGGAAATTAACATAAAGTTGAGTTCAATAATCTAACCATACCATACAAGTAAATAGTAGTCCTGTCTAAAATACTCTTTTTTTTTTTTTTACGTTAACTCCACGCAGGAGGCCCCGAGGAGAATAATTTCCCTCAGGGCCTATGTCATCTGGGATGCTGTGTGGAGGGTCTTTTTGAGGAGAGGAAGGAATGAACATTGGTCTTGAAGAGACCCATGTTGTAGGAAGGAGGAAACACAGAGGCCGGCAAATCATTCCACAGCCGAGCTGTTGAACACAAGAACGAGTCGAAGAAACGACCCGTTCTCATGTGGCAAATGTCAACCGTGTACAATTGTTGGGCACGCGTTTGGCGTGTTTCCCGACTATGCACCGGTGCCGAAGGGATCAATGATGCTAATTCCTCGGAGCATCTTCCATTGTAATACCGGTAGAACAAGGATAGCATTCCCACCCGACGCCTGTGCTCTAAAGATTGCAATCTGTCTGTTAAGATGGGAGAATCTATCAAACGGACCGCCCGTTTCTGCACAGAGTCGAGGGTATTTTTCAGGTATTTTGGAGCTCCAGACCAGAGGTGGCTGCCAAATTCAACCGTGGGGCGCACTTGTGATTTGTACAGGGTTAGCAATTGTGTACTATTAAAGTATCTGCGGGCCCTGTACAGTACGCCCAGTTTCTGTGAGGATAACTTTACTCTGGCTCCGATGGAGCTCCCATACCTGAGCTGGTCACTTAGTGTTACACCAAGCATTTCGATGGAGGGCCTGTTCGGAAGATTGCTTCCGTTGAAAAAGACTAGATTTTCATTTCGATCCCTTTTAGACATAATCAGACAAGATTGGGTCTTTGAAACATTAAATATAAATATCTAAATATATTTTTGCATTGAATTCATCTATGTAATGCTAGGTAAGTCAATATTAGAGGTATGATAGATAAAATGTGTCCAGTTTAAACTGCTGTGACATTTGTGCTTAATTTTAGTTTATTGTTCAGTGAATCAAAACTAATCGAATTGTTTCGGTTGCCACCAACTTCTAGGAATTACGACCTGTGCCCACTGCTCATTGGCCAATGATTTAGCCTGGTACTTCGAACGATTCGTATAACGACAGGACATTGAAGAATTTATTTGGCGTATACAATTGATATTAAAATGTCAAGGAATATTACATGTACAAATGTTGAGTGTATGACGTAATGAAAAATAAATAACACCACATCAAAAGCAATATTTGTGAGCGTCTTACATAGCATTTCTTTTTTTTAATTTATGTAGTTATTGACTAATCGGATCTAAAATTCGGGTTGCAGTTATGGACTCCTCGCCGCTTCGGAAACCATGTACGGTTGTCACCCGAAATGGTTTGCTACATTTGGAGACTTTGCAGTGGTGTCCAAGTTCATGGGGTGAGGTTTGTTCAGGTTTTGGCGGCGGATATGCCAGCTCACCAGCTGAGTGGTGAGCCGGATCTGGAGAGGGCAGTTGAGGGAGACTCTTTGACCTCTTAGCTGGTCTCTTAACCCATCGCCTTGAACAGTAGCGGGAGGGATAGATCCATACGATTGATACTCCTGAGCATAATTACTCTCAGATGCCTCTTCTAATAACCGTCCACACAGATGACGTAGGTCTTGAAGGAAATTATTTTTTTCAGGGCCTTATGTGTGGAATTAAAGTAAAAAATCAGAAACATTATTATTTGATTTGTGCAAAAATACCTATGTCTTTTGTAATCGAATGCCTTTCTTGATTTTGTGTAAGGTATAATATAGGTAATTATATAAAATGATCACTGACCCGACAACGTAGATATGTATGGAAACTAACTAACTAATAATAACATTATTTTTCATCACTTTTCAAAAGTTTTCTGATTTGTCATTGTTTAGTTTAATCCGGTTACGGTTGACAATATCACAAGTTTCCATACAAAATACACGAATTCATGGGTAAGTTACAAACCTTAAAATAGATAGTCGATAAATCTAATATCACACGGGTTCTGTCGTTGAAAGTCCTTATAAAGATTTAATCTAACGAATATGGTAACAGTTTTACCTACACCTATGCGCGACATGCATACATAATTCATAAACAATCTATTTATATTGATAGATATAGATTATAGATTGCTAGATTAAAGTTTTTTTACAAAATAGATTTTTTCTAAAACGAGTTTTTCATAATGGGTATGCCTCCCTTAGATAATTTGTGTTATATAATATTGTCGTTACTACATAATTATGATGTCAACTGGCGCCATATATAGCCACTGCGTGCCTGGGACTTTTTTGCTGATCTACATTATTTTGAATATTGAAATAGGTTAGTTAATTGGACATACGAGTAGGTTGCAATACACAATACTATGGAAATAGCAATTTTTTGCTGATCGTGGTGATTACAAAAAAAGTATTTGTAGCCAATGAGATTCCGACATTTTAAATATTAAAGATCACAAAAAATGTGATGATTTTAGACCTGTTAATATGTTACCTAATTATTTGTTAATAATATTAGGTCCTTACGTATGAAATTGGCGTTTTGCCGTACTGGCAACTTTGATCTCAAATATCTTCTCTTTGGGTAGGAATTCCAAATTCAAATTTATACAGCTATTTACTCATGTATTTGTGATTCGAAAATTTTAATTCATTTGTTTTTTCCATTGTTTTTTTTCTTTGCGTCACTTAGTTTACAAAATGGAAAACTTGAAATATCGCGTTATTTACGAGTACGAGTTCCACCGTGGCACCAGTGCTGCAGAAACGGCTCGAAGGATTAATGATGTGGATTAATGATGACGGCCGGAGACCAATATTGATAATGAAGAATTGAAGGCTATTGTGGAAGCGGATCCATCGCAAACCACGTCCGAGTTAGCTGCAGGCTGCGGTGTTAATGATAAAACTGTTTTAATCCACTTGAAGCAAATTGGGAAGGTGAAAAAGCTTGAAAGGTGGGTACCTCATGAATTGAGTGAAGGAAATCAACAAAGCGCGTTGACCGCTAGACCACACACTGCACAACAGACGGCTACCAAATTAGAGGAGCTTCAATTGGAATGTCTAAGACATCCACCGTACTCTCCGGACCCTGTCCCAACAGATTACCATTTTTTTCGAAATTTGGATAACTTCTTGCAAGGGAAAAAATTCAACTCCAATGGGGCAGTCCAAACCGCCTACAAAGATTTTATTGATTCCCGTCCGAATAGTTTTTTTAGTAAAGGGATCGATGAACTACCCATGAGATGGCAAAAGTGCATAGATAGCAATGATACATACTTTGATTAAATAAATATATTATATTAAAAAAAATCGACTTTATGTTCCTCCCATACAAAACGCCAATTTCATATGCAAGGACCTAATATTAACGCCCTTCGGCTTTTACATAATATAACACAGTATCAGGTATAACCACAACATGAAAAACACAGATCCGGTGAGCTTGTAAAACATCAAAAAATAAGAAAAGAGAAGTTGAGAAAGACATGTGTAGATAAAAAATCAAACAATAAATAATACAATGTTATAAGTTATTATAAATACTACAATAATATATTAACATAAAACATGTAAATAACTTAACATAAAGATGAGGCACGTTGAAAATGTTTAATGATACGTAAAAAATAAGTCAAATATATTACAAGTTGACAGATGTCAAAATATTACAGGAAATAAACCTAATTTACAATGAAACAATAAAATTAAGAAAATCTGTGAACACCATAATAAGAATAGCTACTTTTCTAGGTTGATACCACTATTTGCCCAAATGTGAAATGATGAAAAGAAAAATAAGTTTTTTTAAATAACTAAATAATATTACAGGTTGCAAATATATGATTCATAGTACTTCAATGAATCATACGTTTATTTACTAAAATGAATTAATACGATAAGTAGAGATATGTTTAATAAATTTGTCGATGTAGTTTAATAAATTTACCAATGAACTTCCTTAGTGAGTACTTGTATCATGGATAAATTATTTAATTATTTCATGTTTATATTGTATCAGCGATATATTCCTATGACGATAACTGTGTGCGAATATATATTACCCAAGTTTTGAATTCTGTGTAGTGGTATATTGAATTGGGCTTTGGTCGTAGTATCACCACATTAAAACGTGGTACTGACCTTGTGTTTCTGGCCGCACATTAAAATTTAGGAGCGCCATGAATTGAAGGATTCATTTTAATTATGCAAGATTTTAAATAAGAACACTGGATCGAAAACAGTTCTTCTGTCACTCAAATTTAATAGATTATATAATCGTAACAGATGATAAGTATAGTTTAATTGTTCTTTGGGTATTTTATGGACAAATCAATTTACAGGGTGTTAAAAGATTTTACTTGTGACTTACCAGTATTCCTGACATTATTTTGAGTAAAAAATGTAATTTGTTAATCTTAGATTACACCTCTACCCTGATGATGGATATTGTACTGCAGTCCGACATGTTGGCTAAATAAAAGGTAGCCCAACACGTCACGATACCTTAATCATAAATATAATCAATGATAGTTGTACAATCATGGTAATTACCTGACGATTTAATCATTTTGAACCAGAACACGTTTTCCATTATTTTTCATTAAATTACATATATAACAGTTAATACCAAAGAGATCATACACATCAAAGAGATACCCACTTACACAAATATATAAAAAAATTAGCAATCTCTTCATAATATTATACTAAGCCTATTAATTTGACATTGGTTATTTTATTAGTTTTTCTACCTGGCCAAAAGATATGAAAGCGAAGTTCAAATTCACCTATGAAATATCAACCCAAAAGTCCTTGGATTTTCCAAAGTAGTACTTACACAGATCACGTTATATATTATAAAATAATAGTGCAGTACATAGCGGGAACTAACCGCGTATAACCTAGTTGGTATGCACATAGTTACGGTCATAGTACCTACAATAATTAGCATAGTGGAGTACTGCGGTCACTTGTGAAGGCCACGTGGGTGGGATCGACTAAATGTCAAATATTTCCTTTTGTGCACTGGGACTGGATTGCGGATTTCCTCCTGACAGTAACCTATTGCCTGTTAAGGATATTATTGAATTAAATATAATGAAAGGGCAGTGGATTGACGGTAATGGTGGCTTACGTTGCGTAAAGGTGTCCCTTTAAATAGGGAGGTCAGGGGTTTGATTAAATAGAGGTGCAGGCTTAAATTGTGTTACGCAATCCGCGTGTTTGAATTAAAATTTGCTAGTTTCATTGAAATTAATGACATTTTATTAAGCCCTCAGGCTAATTTAATCGCTTTTGGGAACAGCTCATATAAGTCATAGAAATCGTTGACTCCCTTACTGTTATGGTAAGAAATATGATTTAAACGATGCTAGAAAGAAAAAAAAAAAACACTGTGATTTACGGAAAAGTTTTAAGATTTTCACGGCCAGAAGCATTTTCGTTATATGTTTTTGGGGTGTTGTGCCGTGTTGCGCTACCTCCTTCTTTAGCCAACGTTTCGGACATCGTTGCAGTGTCCATCATCAGGGCAGATCCGGCAGATCCGGTAGATGTGTAATTTTTAGTCGTGAAGTGTGTGCTTATTTACTTCGAAGCGATACCGTGTCGCCAGCAGCACTAACTTTCACCAGTACAAAATACTAGTGACAAGCAGTGGCGTCATCGCCGCGGAACGGAATAGAAAGTTCATTAAAACGTGGTATTTATGCTAGCCAGGGGCAAGTCCGTTTGCGAGATGCCGACGGAAGTGGCTCCATCTCTTAATGAAATCTAAAATGAGAAATCACAGTGGTAAGAATTTAGGAAAAAATATAAAATAAAATAAAAAAAAAATAAAAAATTACAATTGTTAACTTTCACCAGTACAAAATAATCGTGACAAGCAAGTGGCGTCGTCGCCGCGGAACGGAATAGAAAGTTCATTAAAACGTGGTATTTATGCTAGTCAGGGGCAAGTCCGTTTGCGAGATGCCGACCGAAGTGGCTCCATCTCTTAATGAATTCTAAAATTAGAAATCACGATGGTAAGAATTTAAGAAATAGAATTACAATGGTTAAAGCGAATTTAGTCAATATAAATCAAAATGGTTTACCACGAGCTCGCATTACTATATACTTAGACATGGTTTTTTAGCTCTATTAATAATAAATGAATTTTACTAGAATTAGAATTACACTGGTTAAAGCGAATTTAGTCAATATAAAGTTATAACACAAAAAAATGGTTTACCACGAGCTGGCCTTACTGTATACTTAGACATGTTTTTTTGCGTTTAGATTTGGTGTAGCCGTCAATCACCGGATACCAAGAGCTATTGAGCTTAGCTCCGTCGTCTCTATTAATATTAAAAGGATTTTTGTAGATTTCAATTGCCTCCGTAATTAGGCGTGCTCTATAAGTTTTAGGTCTTCCCAAGACCTCAGGAACAAATCCAAAGTAATGGCCGGTTTCGATTAAGTGCTCAGCGATTGCCGATTTATCAGGGTGGCCGAGTTTGCAAGCACGAAAGTGTTCTGCTATCCTTTTGGAGATCGTCCTCTCTGTTTGGCCTACATAAACCTTGTCACATCCGGAACAGCTGAGTTTATACACTCCATCTGCTTCCAGAGGAAACTTAGTCTTTGCAGACCTCAGTAGGTCTTGAATTTTAGTTGTGGCACCGAAGACAGTCTTGATGCTATCTTTTCTCAACAGCCTGGCGATTCTGTCTGTCACATTGTGAACGTAAGGCAAGAAAGCGCAGCCTTTTAACTCTTGTTTAGCTCTGTCTTCATTTGGTGTAGATTTGGCTCTTATGATTTGCCTTGTCTGACTAGCTGGGTAACCGTTGCGTTCCAGTGCATCGGTCAGCTTTGTAAGTTCTGCTCCAATTTTAGTTTCTTCACATATTCTGGTCGCTCGCGTCACCAACGTATGGATAAGTCCTCTCTTCTGCGCTGGGTGGTGATGCGAATCGGCATGTAGATACCGATTTGTGTGCGTTGGTTTTCTATATACAGTGTGTTATATACAGACTCGAGTGTAGGCGAGGTTATTTATTAATAAATGCGCGTATTGGCGATATGGATATTTATTGTAATGATGGCTATAAATACGTCCTATCTAAGGTGCTGGCGGTAGGAAAAAGAGAGTGAGGAGAGGCCTGCATCTCCTTTTATATGCGGGATCACCTGTCTCGCTCTTGTATGGCCGGAAACAGGTGTGCCACCCTAAAACCTCTCTCACATCCTCCCCTACTTAAACGGGAGAATCCTGGCTACATAAGTGATACCTATAGCTACATATTTCATACAATATATTTTATATTTCATATTTCACATTTAAAATTAACACATTACATTTAAAATTAACAAAACATTTGTTTTTGTTCTTTCTGTTTCCCTTCTGTCCATTTCTGTCCATTTCGGCTGCGAAGTGCTGTCACCTGGGCCGAAGCCTTCCTTGCCATGGGTTAGACCTGAAACATGGAGAAACAGAATTAGAGACACTTCTATTACGTAACATACCGGAGAGATCTAATTCGTCCGTCGACAATTCCAACGTGTCAGACGCGAATTCCTGGTTATCTTCCTCCTGCCATGAAACATGTAATTCCTTTAGCTGGTCTAAATGTCTTTTCCACACCATATTAGACTTGTTAATTTTTATGAAATATATTTTACTACCTTTTTTATCCACAATAACCCCAGGGACCCATAACCTATTACCCTGAGATCTGAAATCTCTAGTCATTACTTTCTGACCTATATTAAAACCTGATTTAACTCTACCCTTATATTGTCTTTTCTGATTGTTTTGGCTCTGAGTAACCTTTTTTATTACTTTGTTTCGTCGAGTAGAACCTGAACTACCCGTTCTATCCTCAATTTTCCTTGGAATCAGAGAGTCAAATACTGTTCTAATTTTTCTACCCATTAATAATACAGATGGCTCACATCCTGTTGTTGCGTGAACTGTATTCCTATAGTCTGCTAAAAAGTTACCTAACTTTTCTTTATAATCTGAAGGAAATCCATTATGTTTACAAATTTTTTTAAGGAAATTTTTACAAGTCTTTACTGTAGCTTCAGCTTGCCCGTTGCTACTAGGGTGATTGACTGGACTAGTGATATGTTCTATCCCATTTTTCTTACAAAAATTTTCAAAATCCTCAGAACAAAAACACGTACCATTATCACTAACTAAAGTTGCAGGAAAACCAAATTGCGAAAATAATCTATGAAGTATTTCGATATTTTCTTTTGAAGACAGACTGTTTACTTCCAGACACTCAATCCACTTTGAAGAAGAGTCTACCACCACTAAAAAATTTTTGTTATACAAACTACCATGATCAATATGTACCCTGAACCATACTTCAGGTTCATATGGCCACACTGCTAAAGAACTCTTTTGTGATTCTGGTTTAATTTCTAAACAATCTCTACAATTTTCCGTTATTTTCTCCAAATCTTGATTAATTTTTGGCCACCAGACAAAGCTTTTTGCAATACCTTTAGTCTTAAAAACCCCTAAGTGAGATCTATGTAACATCTTTAAAACCTCTTGTCTTAAAGACTCAGGTACAACAACCCTATGTTGATATAAAACACACCCATTTATCAAAGACAATTCTAACCTTTTTTCCCAAAAAATTCTAATAAAGTTACCACTTTGTGCCTTTTTTACTGATGCTGGCCAACCTTCGATAAGAAAATTTTTTACTTGACCTAACACATCATCCTTTTCGGTTTCGCTTTTTATCACGTCTAAAGACAAATTAAACCCATTATTCTCGAAATAATTAATGTAATCAGACTCTATCTCATCTTCACAGCTAACCTTTTCAATCGGACACCTGCTCAGAAAGTCTGAACAATTATTTTTCGATTTTACATATTCAATTTTAAAATTAAACGAACCTAACATAATAGCATATCTCTGTAACCTTGACGCGGCAATCTTAGGTACTTCTTTATTTTCACCTAAAATTCTCACTAACGGCTGATTATCCACAGCTAAAATAAATTCTCTGCCGTACAAATATTGATAAAACTTCTTAATTCCAAAAATAATTGCTGTTGCTTCAATATCTAGAATAGAATAATTCTTTTCCGCTTTAGTTAAAGTTCTGCTTGCGAACCCAATCGGTCTTTCTACGCCATTTTGAAACCTATGAAGTAATGTTGCTGCTACCCCATTAAAACTACCATCTGTGACAAGTTTCACAGGTATATTTTCGTCAAAATGCGTTAAAATCCTATCCGAAGTTAATATTCTTTTAATTATCGCAAAACTATTTTCTTGTTCCGTACCCCATTGAAACTTAACATCTTTTTTAAGTAATTCGTATAATGGTGACAATATATTTGCCATATTTGGAATAAAATTACGATAATAACTAATCATACCTAATAAACTTCTTAAATTATTTAAATCACTAGGTGCTGGTGCATTTAAAATGGCTTCTTTATTCCGTTCACACGGTTGAATCCCTTGTTCACTTATTTTATAACCTAAAAACTCAATAACTTTTAAATTGAATTCACACTTGTCACTATTCACTGTTAGATTACAATGTTTCAACCTTTCTAACACGACACATACGTTTTTCTCTAAATCGTCTTCGTCTTCCCCTATCACGATAATATCATCCAAATAAAACGTCATGTTCTGTAATCCTGACAAACAATTTGCCATTGCCTTTGCAAATATAGCTGGCGCGGGAGATAACCCGTACACTAACCGCTTATACTGAAACAATCCTAAATGGGTATTGATTGTTGTAAAACGCCTACACTCCTTTTTTAAAACAAATTGACTATACGCCGATTTAAGATCGATTTTTGCAAAAACTTTCCCACCATTTACTTTCGTTAATAGCTCCTCTATCCTAGGTAATGGATATTTGTCAACTAATAACTGATTATTCACTGTCGATTTATAATCACCACATAATCTAATACTACCGTTTTTCTTAATTACTGGAACAATTGGACTTGCAAACTCACTAAACTGGACTTGTTCTATAATACCGTCTGACAGTAAACTATCTAACTCCCTTTCGACTTTTTCTTTCAAAGCGAACGGCATAACTCTGTGATTACGAAATATCGGAATAGCGGTCTCTTTTAAAGTTAAATTCACTTCGTACTTATTAAATTTTCCTAGTTTATCCGTAAAAACTTCCGGGAATTTTTTTACTAATCGCTGCTTCAAAGTATTCTGTTTTATACTGTTTACGATTCCGTTAATCCCGACGTTAAAAAGATTCATAAAATCACGGCCCCACTATCGATAACGAAGCACTTGTGACAACAACAAATTTCAAATTGTGACACTGACCGTTAAATTCCACTTGTGGCGTAATTGTACCTACCACTTTCACGAGCGTATTGTCAAAACCCCGTAGACTAATGTCTTCGTGCACTAGCTTGATTCTACTGAATTTACTGAAATAACACTCCTTGGAAATTACGCAACAAGATGCTCCAGAATCTACCATGAATTTACTCTTGATCCCGTCTAGTGAAACTTCAATAAAAAATGGTTCGACACTATTAACTTCACCCAACTTTGTGTCCGACAACAAAGTATTCACACTCTTACGTGTTGAGGAACGCTTGCACTGTTTTGCGAGATGACCCTTCGTACTGCAAATTTTACATAAATAATTTTTATATCTACATTCCGTCGCGATGTGATTATTGTGACCACAAACGGTACAATTTTGTTTCACAGCGTTCGCTGGCGACTGTGACCGTGCCCTGTTGCTATGCCCGAAACGCTTCACGTCTCTGTCTTTCACACGCGAATTATTAAAAGAGAGTCGACCGGCCTTGAGCTGTACATTAGCGTAAACCGTATTATCAACTCGGGACTGCGCTTGAGTTGAAGCTACGAGGTCAATGCACTCGGCGACTTGTAAACATTTTTCGAACGAGTATAATTCACCCTCGAGAAATAATTTTTCCCTTACCTTTCCTGGTTTACAACCCAAAACAAAGAAATCCCTTAAATTTACTGATAAACTATTCCCAAATTTGCAATTAGTAGAAAGAGACTTTAACCGCACTGCAAACTCACGGATTGATTCGTCATTTCTTTGTTTAGCACTGTAAAACTTAGATCTCTCTT
Organism: Limnephilus marmoratus; assembly: GCA_917880885.1. Taxonomy (NCBI): domain Eukaryota; kingdom Metazoa; phylum Arthropoda; class Insecta; order Trichoptera; family Limnephilidae; genus Limnephilus; species Limnephilus marmoratus. Next base: position 5,593,443 of record OU862927.1, on the reverse strand, counting down.
CAAAAAAACATTTCGTTGAACAACAATACTCATCAAGTTTAGATATCAAATCTTCTAACTTAATATCTGTTACCTTTTTAGGAATGCACAAATTAACCAATAAGGAAAAACAATCATCTTTCAATGCATTCAGGAAAATAGCCCTTTTTTTATCATCCGATGCAAACTTTTCATCATTCACGAGGAGAAATTGTCCGAGGCGGACCTTGAAGTTCTCCCAGTTCCCGTCACGCAAACTGAAGGACTCCAATCCTCGAGACTCCATGTTCCCAATGCCCAGAAGGTACCCAAATAGAGAGAAAGAAAACAGAAAAAACAAAAACTTCCCAATGAGGCTTCTTCTTCTGCCGTCTGCTCCCTGGACCCTGCTCCGGAAACTGCTCCTTGACCCTGTGAATTGATGGCTCCTTCCAGACCCGTCACACAGTAACACCGATGGCTACCCCAGATCACTCCTGCGACCTGGATCTCCGATCCTTGACCCTCAGAGATGTCGATTGACGCTGGACCTCCCGTGCTTCCCCCTTCCGAAAAGCTGGCTGGCTCCAGTGTCTTCTTGCACTTCACTCCTTGCAGTGAAGTGTTGGAATAATTTCGGTCCGGCCTTTCTTACCGACCCGAAATAATAATGTTACCGCGTATTTTTGCCAAATTTTTGTGCCAAATTTTTTTTTTGCGCGTCGATTCTTTTCGCGATATTTCTGCCGTATTGTGCAGAATCGTGTACCGTAGGCTGCGCCACTGTTATATACAGACTCGAGTGTAGGCGAGGTTATTTATTAATAAATGCGCGTATTGGCGATATGGATATTTATTGTAATGATGGCTATAAATACGTCCTATCTAAGGTGCTGGCGGTAGGAAAAAGAGAGTGAGGAGAGGCCTGCATCTCCTTTTATATGCGGGATCACCTGTCTCGCTCTTGTATGGCCGGAAACAGGTGTGCCACCCTAAAACCTCTCTCACACAGTGTGTCCTAGATTACCATCTTCTTTTCGCATCACCTCCACATCTAGAAAAGGCAGGATTTTCGCATCGTTTTCTACTTCCATTGTGAACTTGATTTTACTGTGGAGTGAATTAAGATGATTCAGAAATTCATTCAGTTTCTCTGTTCCATGAGGCCAGATGGCGAAGACATCGTCAACATAACGCCACCATACCTTGGGAACAGCTGAAGCTGTGTCGAGTGCCACTTCTTCAAACTTCTCCATAAAAAAGTTGGCAAGTACTGGCGACAATGGACTGCCCATCGTAACTCCTTCCACTTGCTCAAAAAGTTCACCCTGGAATGCAAAATATCCCGTTTTGAGACAGTGTTCAAAAAGTTTGCAAATGTCGTCCTCATAGATCTCCCTCAGCATTGTCATGGAGTCTTCTAGAGGCACATTTGTAAAAAGGGACACTACATCAAAACTGACCAGGATATCGCCTTCCTCAGTCTTGACCTTTTTTAGCTTACTGATCAGATCTGTGGAGTCCTTGATCCAAGATTCAGTTTTACCAGTTTGCATCTGTAGTAGTCTGGAGAGGTATTGGGACAGTTTGACAGATGCAAACTGGTAAAACTGAATCTTGGATCAAGGACTCCACAGATCTGATCAGTAAGCTAAAAAAGGTCAAGACTGAGGAAGGCGATATCCTGGTCAGTTTTGATGTAGTGTCCCTTTTTACAAATGTGCCTCTAGAAGACTCCATGACAATGCTGAGGGAGATCTATGAGGACGACATTTGCAAACTTTTTGAACACTGTCTCAAAACGGGATATTTTGCATTCCAGGGTGAACTTTTTGAGCAAGTGGAAGGAGTTGCGATGGGCAGTCCATTGTCGCCAGTACTTGCCAACTTTTTTATGGAGAAGTTTGAAGAAGTGGCACTCGACACAGCTTCAGCTGTTCCCAAGGTATGGTGGCGTTATGTTGACGATGTCTTCGCCATCTGGCCTCATGGAACAGAGAAACTGAATGAATTTCTGAATCATCTTAATTCACTCCACAGTAAAATCAAGTTCACAATGGAAGTAGAAAACGATGCGAAAATCCTGCCTTTTCTAGATGTGGAGGTGATGCGAAAAGAAGATGGTAATCTAGGACACACTGTATATAGAAAACCAACGCACACAAATCGGTATCTACATGCCGATTCGCATCACCACCCAGCGCAGAAGAGAGGACTTATCCATACGTTGGTGACGCGAGCGACCAGAATATGTGAAGAAACTAAAATTGGAGCAGAACTTACAAAGCTGACCGATGCACTGGAACGCAACGGTTACCCAGCTAGTCAGACAAGGCAAATCATAAGAGCCAAATCTACACCAAATGAAGACAGAGCTAAACAAGAGTTAAAAGGCTGCGCTTTCTTGCCTTACGTTCACAATGTGACCGACAGAATCGCCAGGCTGTTGAGAAAAGATAGCATCAAGACTGTCTTCGGTGCCACAACTAAAATTCAAGACCTACTGAGGTCTGCAAAGACTAAGTTTCCTCTGGAAGCAGATGGAGTGTATAAACTCAGCTGTTCCGGATGTGACAAGGTTTATGTAGGCCAAACAGAGAGGACGATCTCCAAAAGGATAGCAGAACACTTTCGTGCTTGCAAACTCGGCCACCCTGATAAATCGGCAATCGCTGAGCACTTAATCGAAACCGGCCATTACTTTGGATTTGTTCCTGAGGTCTTGGGAAGACCTAAAACTTATAGAGCACGCCTAATTACGGAGGCAATTGAAATCTACAAAAATCCTTTTAATATTAATAGAGACGACGGAGCTAAGCTCAATAGCTCTTGGTATCCGGTGATTGACGGCTACACCAAATCTAAACGCAAAAAAACATGTCTAAGTATACAGTAAGGCCAGCTCGTGGTAAACCATTTTTTTGTGTTATAACTTTATATTGACTAAATTCGCTTTAACCAGTGTAATTCTAATTCTAGTAAAATTCATTTATTATTAATAGAGCTAAAAAACCATGTCTAAGTATATAGTAATGCGAGCTCGTGGTAAACCATTTTGATTTATATTGACTAAATTCGCTTTAACCATTGTAATTCTATTTCTTAAATTCTTACCATCGTGATTTCTAATTTTAGAATTCATTAAGAGATGGAGCCACTTCGGTCGGCATCTCGCAAACGGACTTGCCCCTGACTAGCATAAATACCACGTTTTAATGAACTTTCTATTCCGTTCCGCGGCGACGACGCCACTTGCTTGTCACGATTATTTTGTACTGGTGAAAGTTAACAATTGTAATTTTTTATTTTTTTTTTATTTTATTTTATATTTTTTCCTAAATTCTTACCACTGTGATTTCTCATTTTAGATTTCATTAAGAGATGGAGCCACTTCCGTCGGCATCTCGCAAACGGACTTGCCCCTGGCTAGCATAAATACCACGTTTTAATGAACTTTCTATTCCGTTCCGCGGCGATGACGCCACTGCTTGTCACTAGTATTTTGTACTGGTGAAAGTTAGTGCTGCTGGCGACACGGTATCGCTTCGAAGTAAATAAGCACACACTTCACGACTAAAAATTACACATCTACCGGATCTGCCGGATCTGCCCTGATGATGGACACTGCAACGATGTCCGAAACGTTGGCTAAAGAAGGAGGTAGCGCAACACGGCACAACACCCCAAAAACATATAACGAAAAAAACTGTGATTTACGTTTAAATCTAAAAGTTAACTGCAGAAGAATTAAAATGTACACCCACATGAAACCAAGCTTTCTAACCGCAATTAGAATTTTCTTTGAAACTTTAAATTTTTTAATAATTATATTTAGTTATTAAAAATCATAAACCCGGCCACTCCTTCAAAGTCACCAAACGAAGCGAAGTGGCCACATGGAGTGACCTATGACAAAGGTGTTGGTTTTCCAATAAATGGTTTTCAGGGCGGTGGTACCAATACCCACCTCCCAAATTGATTACCTACATAAGAATGTTTTGAATTACTTTAAAAAAAATAACATTCTTATCTATAATATTAAAATCAACAGTTCCCATAGACATTTGAATATTAATACACCAGAACATAAAGGTGAGGGGAAGAAACCAACTACAGCGGGGCGCAGAGCGGGAAGATGAATTCGGTGATATGTGATTCGTCAATAACTCAATCTGAGAGTATATGGGCATCTCGCATTATAATATCACCATTTAGTTCTTAAAAGTAAACTCTGCTCTTTAATGAATAGACCTTTTTACATGGGAGCACGAATTGCTCGCCGCGAAGTGAACAAATTTACTAATTCCAAATACAGCAAAGTAAAGTTCGCCTATTTTCATAGTCCAATATTTTGTTGACGTATTTAGTTAAGACACTTTTACAAATGTTTCATAATTTACTTACCCCACAAAACAGCGGCGAGCACACGCCATGTGTCTTGAGTGATAGTGTGTGTTACAAAAACGACCATATTATGTGATCTGAATAAGCTTATAATAAAGTAAAATAATGCTTTCCTATGGAATGTAATACGACAATTGGGTTTAATCTCTTTTTCACGTTTTCAAAACACAAGCTACTATTTTTGCCGTGTTATTTCGTAAAATGCACCGATGAGTGCTCGACGCTGGCTCGAAGAAGAATGATGACATCACATTTTTTAGATTCACGCGAAGCCATACTCGATCCCAGCCGGTTCGAATGGAACCGGTATGGGGAGGGGGAAATAATACGCTTTTATCGCTTAGGGCAGGTCTATTAATATTCATATGTCTATGACAGTTCCGAACTCTTGCAACTTGCAGAGGTGGAGGTACCATCGATTGCCAGCGGTTTGGCACTATGCGAAACTAATACTAGGTGTTATTAGACATTGTTAATGTTGCAATTTTGTAAACCTCTGATCACCTTACTTAAATTTTTTTGTTGTTTGTATTTTTATATCACGTATGTATTTTTTTAACCTAACTTATTGTTATTATATCTCACCGTACTTAAAATTTTTGTTGCTTATATTTTTAATTCATTTATGTACTTTTTTATTTCTAACGTAATTTTATTTGTATTATTTCTTTCTCACGTTAAAGATGTACTGCCTTTATTTATTTATATAAAAGCCCTCTGTGCGTAAAATAAAAAATATACTTAGATAAATAAATACGAAATAATGTGTATTTTTTATGTAGCAAAATATTCATATATTTTTGGCCTTCTTTGTAACGGTTTTTCACATTTTTACAAAACCAAAATTGGCATACGAGTATATCATCAACATCAACTCACATGCTTATATGTTTTATAACAACTATGTTCTACGAATATTAGACGTTGATGACATTTATTTATTTATTAATAATATATTTTAAAAACGTTAGGTACATAGGTATATAAATTATTATAGTATCTGTAGTTTCCAAGACAAGGCATGTTAATTCAGATCACCAATGGCAACTCTTCGATGGATTTATGTGCTCATTTACTTAAAACCGGTGCTGCTACATTTTGTAATATAAGTCAGCAGTAAATCAAGTCTACATGAGATCACTTTTATTTTCATTGATGCCGAGAAAATTTATAAAAACGCTAATTAAGCTCTTTCCCCTGATTTGCGATACAGGAATTATACGAGGCAGTGCTTTGCAACCTTTTGTCATCCAGGGATAATAAGCAGTTATAGGGTCATTTTGTGTGCCTATGGACGATTGTACCTGTGGACAAGTGGTTTTACAAGAAAACCTTGAAGTAAATAATAAAAGTTTGAAAGCTGCTATAAATCTTTTTTTCATACGCAACTTTCGAACGTATTAGACGAGAGAAAGATTGTTTGTAACTCGAAAAGTAAATATTTATCTAGACTTTTTGCAGTTTTTTTTCCACATTCGAATCTAATCAAGCTTTTAACAGTTGTTAGATGAATTATTAATAAGTAATTGATTATATTTCAATATTTTCATTAATTTTAGTCAGGTTAAAGATACAGAGATGTGATTTTAGGTTATGTTGTCAGAAATTATACCTATGGACCAGTGGCGGTTTTCTCTGAAGTGTGTTTGTGCAGCGAACCCCCATTAAAAAGGTGAAAAAATATAACAAACGTGTTATGAGTCCTATAATTTCAAAACCCGCTATATCCGATTTTTTTACGAAATGATCTGAGTATGACATCTTGTTCACATTTTTGCGAGGAACAAGACTAACCCAAAATTGAGTTCATAAATTTTCCTTATCACGACCAAAAACCATGTTAAAACTGCGAGTGAAAAACAAAACCCGCTATTTCATTCAAAAAATTACTATCAAAACCCGCTATATCGGAATTCAGCCAATCACGAGTAGTTATTTTGCCAAGATGGCGGGTGTAGAAACACGCCCCTCAGGTCAGTTGAGTTTCAAAAGCCTCTATATTCCATACAAATCACGAAGTGAGTATCAAAATCCGCTATATACTTTTTATTTATCCAAATTACTTAAATATTTCTAGACATACATTGAAAAATGAATACTTTTCGAATGTAAATTACTACAATATTGATTATATAAAAATGACAGTTTTTTGCGGTTTTCTCCGAATCAGTGAAAGTTGATATAGCGGATATAGAAATTGAACGACCCATATTATAATATAAACACATTATAGATAGCTCGCCTTTAAAACCCGCGCCACAGAAAAATATGCCCATTTTGTGCGTGTTTAGAATCCGCACCAAACACTCTATACAAAGAATTCCTAGCCCGTTCAAAACGCTCTGACGGTGATTTGACCGAAACTAGGCCTTTCTATACAAAAATAAAGCCACACCGGTGCGTCGATCCTGAATTACGATGTCCGAACGTGATGTCCGATGTGACGAGTGTCACTGATGCCCGAATCGTCGCAGATTGACCGTTGACCATAGGGATGCAAGTTAAATGTTATTGGTATTTAACATTGTAGTCGTATTATTAAGGAACTACTACTGATAACCTTTGTATCTGATTTTAATACCCGCATAATTAAAGTGTTTTCAAATGCAAAATGTCGGCGCATGGATTTTTTGTATAAGCGAAAAAAAAAACTAATTTTATTTTGTGCCACCTTTATTTGTGTTTTTTTTAAATGCTTTAAAATATCAATTTTATGTTCTACGTGATTATTCTTGTTGAAAAAACAATAATAATTAGCAACGTACATTGTGTGCTGTGAAAAACATTAAACAATTTAATTCCCCTAAAACTCATCTGGTTACCTAATAATTTTGTCGAGTGTCAAGTGATTTAAAAACAATAGTACACAGGTATCCCTCCCATTAAGTTTATTTAAGTTGTGTGAGTGCCGCTGTACTCGAAGGTCAACATGATTAAATATATTTTCTCTTGAATTTCTGAACCCCTAAAAGATAAAGACCACGAACTGCAACAGCTATGGACATAGCAATGTTTGTAACTGTGGACAGTCCAATATATTAAATTTATTTTGAAGCAACATTTTCATTCTTTTAGTGACCAGAAGTAAAACTGGTACCTATAGTGAGAAGAATAGTATGTTCCGAAGAAATTACACGTGCTATTAAAGATGTTCGTAAATGTAGCTTCGAATAATTACTTGAAAAGCACATAAAAACAATAAGAAAGACCAGTGTAAATTCAAATAATTTTTTTTTGGGCGGTTGAATTTTTTCTTTATTGAGTAGGACCTATCTGCAAAACTCTAATAAATGTATGTTTTTGGATTAAGGAAAGTAAAAACTAATTTTTATGGCGCGGGAAGCATTTTCTGAGAAATATTTTATTTTATACATTAAACTAGCAGACCCGGCCATACGTTACTGAGCCATTACCCAAACTTTATAAAATGCACAACGCCCGCTTGCCAGCTGCCCGCTGCACGCTGCCTGAATTGAATATTTGAATTTATCGGCTTTTCTCCACTATAATAAGCATGTATTATACATATAAACCTTCCTCTATTGGTGAAAACCGCACGAAAATCCGTTGTGTAGTTTAAAAGATCTATGCGCACATACCTACATTTTGAGCGACTTCATTTTATACCATGTAATGATGATGATGATTAAATAATTGCATCCAGGAGTAACGTATAGATCCATTCCTCCCACCGAACTTACTTTAATTAAAGAAAAACTTTAATTTCGTTAAATCTTACCAAATGTTCATATCAGATTATTTTTCCCCAATAGCCAGCCTCCTTTATTTCGAAATGTTCATTATAGTCTTATATAATTAATAATTAAATTCTTTATTTTCTGTTCTTTGAAGCAAACTACTGGTTGCCTATCACTGATACGAGTGATATATTAGTTCAACTTAAAACGTATATTTACGTCATTTAACAAAGGAAATAACTTGGGATACTTAAAAAACACACAATCGCTATTTATTATAACATAAAAATACGAATTTTAACAGTAATATCAGTGAATAAATGTATGCAATTAAAACGAAATCGATATCTGAGATCATTGTTTTTTTAATTGATCCAGTTTTTTCGGTAGCGGAATCATAAATTTTATTTTTAAAAATAAAAAATGTATCTCATTAATTAAATTTATGGTTATCACGAGAAGCAACACATAACTCACGTGTAAAATAGTTTTAAATAATTTATTGTTTAAATCATTGGTCTTTTGATTGACTTGATAAAATAAATTCTCATTTGAATACCTCTACAAGTGATAAATGTAGGAAAATAATTAAATTGACTATAACTCGAAAAATCTTCAAATTAAATGTATTATTAAGTTTTAACTCGTAATTTGTGATTTTGTTTATATAATTTGGGAGGCAGGGATGGGTTCCGCCTCCCCGGGAATTCTTTATTGGATAAAGAACTGCCATATATCACAACAAGTGGTTCGCTACGTTTGATGACTTAGCAGGGGTGCCCGGGTTCATGAGGGTGAGATCTTAGCGGTCAATGCGTTTGCCCACTTATTAATGGGAGGGATGGATTCATACGCCCGTCACTCCTACTCACAATGACCTTAGATTCCTATCCACCTCTCATCCTTTTTTTCTTTTCAGAACTTCCTCTCCTTCCTTTCCCTTAAAAGACCCTCCGCTCAGCGTCCAAGAGATGGTAAGAAGGATTTTTTTCCGGACATCCTGTGCGAGGTAATATAAAAAATAATTTTAAACAATTGTAAAATTGATTGTACCGAACTCAGTTTCAATTGATTAACTTTTTCTTTCTTATAAAATTAGTCACTAAATAAATCTGTACCTTAAAGGATAAACAACTCAAGTATATAGCAATTGCTGTAGGATAAACCACCTTAGTCCATAGCAATTGCTATACGACAAACAACTTAAGTCCATAGCAATTGCTGTAGGATAAACCACCTTAGTCCATAGCAATTGCTATAGGATAAACCACCTTAGTCAATAGCAATTGCTATACGACAAACAACTTAAGTCCATAGCAATTGTTATACGACAAACAACTTAAGTCCATAGCAATTGCTATAGGATAAACCACCTTAGTCCATAGCAATTGCTATAGGATAAACCACCTTAGTCCATAGCAATTGCTATACGACAAACAACTTAAGTCCATAGCAATTGCTGTAGGATAAACCACCTTAGTCCATAGCAATTGCTATACGATAAACAACTTAAGTCCATAAAAATTTTATCCTTTAAGGTACAGAAATAAAAACCACTTTTGCGCTTGAAATCGTGAGCTGTAGACTCCGTTTGTCAAGCGTTTTTTTAATTTATTTTATGCCTTGCTACTTTTATAGTTTTATTCGTGGCGATATAAGGCACACTGAGAATACATACATTTTTGGCTTCTGGCTTCCTCGAAAATACATTTTATTTTATTTGTGCAAATACTTTGGAGTTGAAAACCAGGCGCTATCGCTAATCGGGCGACTTCTTTGGATCAAAGAATCAGACTCTTTCATTTAATTTTTTTAAATGATTTTTCTTTACAAAATAATGAGATAAGCATATTTGAAAGAAGAATATAAATATATTTTTAAATATGAGTAGTAAATATAATAGTAAATATGAGTAGTATCATGAACGAAATAATTTATGTATGTCGTTGCATGTTAAAATTAGATCTCGTAAATTTTAGTAGAAAATTCTTCAAAGGTTTCATGTTCCGATAATTTATGAAGGTGTTAGCCGTGTATTATGAATGAATAGAAGCGAATATACCTATTATAATGTTGATTTTATTTCATTCAAATAGACTTCGACAATGTTGAGTTTGACAAGTAACAATTCACATAAATCACATTTAAAGTTTTGAAAACTAAATTTATTACTATTATTTTTATAACATTAACTCCATACTGAAGGCCCGAAGAAACCGAGTCGTAGAAACAACCCGATCTCGTTTGACAAATTTTAACTGTGATGTGAGTTTCCCGACTGTGCGCTGGTGTCGAAGGAATCAGTGACGCTAGTCCTGGGAGCATCTTCCATTGAAATACCGGTGGAACAAGAACAGCATTCCCACCCGACACGTGTGCTCTAAATAATGCAATACATTTGTTAAGATACTTGGGTATCTTAAGAGGGTATTACCAGAGAAAACCGGAAATATGTCATTTTTAAAACAGATTTTAGACGTATTGACTCTTTTCCACAAAAAAAATTATAAATGGATTTCGAAAGATTTTATCTAGCATTCGCATGTTTTAAATTTTGAGAAAAAAAAGTTAATTTTTAGTATAATAAGGTTTTACCATAGGTCGTTGGTAGATTTGTTAAATTTTCAAAAAAGATTTTGTATTATACCACACCCATTTCAAATCATAAAACCATGTAGTAAAATAAATGAATACATTTTCTGGGTATCGCATGTTATTTTAGTTTAAATAAAATCATTAAAAAATATATACGTACATGTGTTTCTTGACGAAAATTTGTCCGTTTGTGTATTTACTTGCCCTCTTACAAACTAATATATTTCAGATTTTTTTAATATTCTCATTTAACTTAGACATTATTGATAAATGATAAATACTTATAATCAAAAAATATTTACAAAAAGTACATCATTTTAATAGTTTTATCATCACGCCTTTGAGCATTTTTGGATGTAGGTACCAATTAAAGCAAATTTAGAATGAAATAAAAACGATGTTGAGTTATAATTTTAAAAAGCTGGTACGGAGAATAATTAAGCTTTCTCATTGTAACCGCCCTGCACGATCGTAAGAACAACTTTCGACGAAATGCGGATTTTCGGCCGCTGGCTGGTTAAAAGCCATTAATTTTTTTAAATGATGTTTCTTTACAAAATAATGAGATAAGCATATTTTTAAATATCGAAACGAAATAATTTATGTACGTCGTTGCATGTTAAAATTAGATCTCGTAAATTTTAGTAGAAAATTCTTCAAATGTTTCATGTTCCGATAATTTATGAAGGTGTTAGCCATGTAGTATGAATGAATAGAAGCGAACATACCTATTATAATGTTGATTTTATTTCATTCAAATCGACTTCGACAATGTTGAGTTTGACAAGTAACAATTCACATAAATCACATTTAAAGTTTTGAAAATAAAATTTATTACTATTATTTTATAACATTAACTCCATACTGGAGGCCCGAAGAAACCGAGTCATAGAAACGACCCGATCTCGGGTGACAAATGTTAATTGTGTAAAAATGTTGGGCGCGCGTTTGGTGAGTTTCCCGACTCTGCGCTGGTGTTGAAGGAATCAGTGTTGCTAGTTCCTGGGAGCATCTTCCATTGAAATACCGGTGGAACATTCCCAAAAACAATTCCCACCCGACGCGTGTGCTCTAAAAATAATGCCATACATTTGTTAAGATACTTAAGCGAGTATTACCAGAGAAAACCAGAAATATGTAATTTTTAAATCAGATTTTAGGCGTATTGACTCTTTTCCACAAAAAAATTATAAATGGATTTCGAATAGCATTCGCATGTTTTGAATTTTGAGAAAAGATGTTAATTTTTAGTATAATAACGTTTTACCATAGGTCGTTGGCAGATTTCTTAAATTTTCAAGAGAGATTTTGTATTATACCACACCTATTTCAAATCATATAATCATGCAGTAAAATAAATCAATATATTATCTGGGTATCGCATGTTACTTCAATTTAAATAAAATCATTAAAAAATATATACGTACATGTGTTTCTTGACGAAAATTGGTCCGTTTGTGTATTTATTTGCCTTCTTACAAACTAATATATTTCAGATTTTTTTAATATTCTCATTTAACTTAGACATTATTGAAAAATGATAAATACTTATAATCAAAAAATATTTACAAAAAGTACATTATTTTAATAGTTTTACCATCACGCCCTTCAGAATTTTTGGATGAAGGTATAAATTAATAAAGCAAATTTGGAATGAAATAAAACCGATATTGAGTTATGATTTTAAAAAGCTGGTACGGAGAATAATTAATCATTCTCATTGTAACCGCCCTGCACGATCGTAAGAACAACTTTCGACGAAATGTGGATTTTCGTCCGCTGGCTGGTTAAACGCTCTTAACAAATGTGTTGCTGCGATTGGTACAGGGTTAGCAGTTGTGTATTTAACTGTGACATGCGATGATTGCATATGGTATATTTATTCCGTTGATGTCAAATTAAATAAACTAGACAACAGAATGTATGCCCATATCTGTAAAAATCTTTCATCGCCCAACATTTCGCACTCTTGTAAATAAGGCCTTAGCTCGACAACGCTGTATAGAACCAGTTTACATGACATCATTTGTAATCTTACCATCCCATATAATAAATATCTTATTATTGTTAAACTGGCTCTCATAGAAAACTAGTTAACAATATAAGTACTGCATCACGAAAAGTGGTTTAATATATATTATATTATATAGTTTTGTTTTCTTCCGGCAGTAACTTCCTGGGATCAGCAGTCGATTTTGACAATGAACGTCAATTACAAGGATAACATTAGAATATGTACACATTTAACATGGCGATCTTATTATTATATTTAGGTGTGTCAACTGTTTACGTATGTTGTGAACTTCCTAGGACGCACCTTTCAAACTACAAGAATAGAATGGGAATAGAATTAGACATAAATAAACTGGAAAGAACATGTCTCAAAAATTGTAGCAAAAATCAGTAGTTTTTCTTATGTTCTGGGTACTGCTAGCATTGGCGCTACTTGCGGCCAACGCTAAACCCAAAACCTGGAAAGGACATGCAATAAACAAGCCGGCGGCTAGCTCTGCACAGCCGGCGCGAGCAAGGTCCCTCTTAAACCCAGGGCGAGTGTCTGTGGTTCGCTTGTTAATTCCTACTCCCCTTCCTTTCCTCAAAATCTCCAGGTCTCCTTCCTCAATCAGAACACAGTTGTTATGCACGAAAAAGGGTTTTATTCAATTAAAGGTGAACAGGGTTCTACAAAAGGCCAGCATCGGCACTACACACATGAGTATTTGGCTATCTCTAATTAATTCTATCATAACGGGGGGAGCTTCTCTCAACTCTCTCTACACGTGTTTAGTGAATTTAAATGTCAGTTCTTAGCACACAGAGGGGTAGCAAGGTTCATTGGTACTCACAAGCAGGAGATAGGCGGTCGGCAGACAGGATTCTGGGTAGGCGTAAACCTCTTTAAGCACAATACACAATTAAAGTAAAACATCGTGAGCGTTTACGGAGAGCGCCTAGCGCGAATCACGGGGAACACAGTTATTCTGCCGAAGGCCGGCGAAGGAATGGGGACGGGGAGCTGCTCGGCGCTTGGCACGGGCGCCGCGCGGTGCGGGGAGAGGGGGCGGAGGGCCTGTGCAAGGGGTCAATTCGCTATTAGCTCGCACGGGAAACAATTCCGTAACGTAACACTTCCCCCCTCGCCGCAAAAAAGGCGACGTGGTAATGGAGCAGTAGGGCTAAGAAATCCTCTTACCCTTCTAGCACTTGTGCCAAAAAAAAAAAAAAAAACATCCAAGAGAAAGGGGGGAGAGAGAGAGAGAGAGAAAAAGAAAAAGTTGCTAGCTACAAAATAGTAGAAACAAAAACAAAAGAGAAAAAAAACATGGTGAACAAAGAATTATACATGAATGTACATGAAAGAGCAGTGGCATACATAAATATAAACAAGGACCTGCTGGAGAAAGGTACAAGGGTTATGCAGTGATAGAAAAAAAATGACTCTAAATTGTATCATTGGTCTGTGAGCTAAGTTTGCGTAGCGTGGTTTGCGTAGGATGTTTGGGGTGTTTGAACGTTGCACTGAAGTTATAAGGTTACTTTGTCACAGTAACCTGGCCCGTTTGAGATTACACTCAAGGAACACTAGGGCCTTAAAGAAAACACGAAGAAGAGAACGCAGGATGAGGCTTCTTGGTGGTGGAGAGGGTTCTACCTGTCACAGAGGTCAAAAAGGTAGCTGCTTCCGGATCCTGTGGGTGGGCCAGTATGACATCATTGAGGTACTGGAGAGTGGAATTGTAATTGGTGGTTGGTCCTTTATAGAGGAGGTGGTTTGTGTGCATGACAGCCGTTGTTGTGATGGTGGTTGGTACACTGGTTAGTATACAGTGGGATTTTTGTGTGAACAATCGTTGGTATTGTTATTTGCGCAAGGGCACAGGAGCATTGGCATGATGGCAACAGAGCAATTTGCAAGGTGCAGCTGGAACATTTGCAAGATGCAGCAGGAACATTTGTACAATGGCAACAGGAACATTTGCGAGATGCCGCAGGAACATTTGTACAATGGCAACAGGAACATTTGCGAGATGCCGCAGGAACATTTGTACAATGGCAACAGGAACATTTGCGAGATGCCGCAGGAACATTTGCACGATGGCAACAGGAACATTTGCAAGGTGCCGCAGGAACATTTGCACGATGGCAACAGGAACATGAACCAACTTAGAGCTGACGTGCTCGGGTTTGTTTGAGTGATGGTTTTGTGATGATACAATTCGCAACTACACGCACGACTCACACTAGGTTATGTTAGGTGTGGTTGGGTGCTTTTGGTACGTAGGGTTTGAAGGCATCATAAGGCATTATAGTGAAGGCAGCATGAAGAGAGGCGCAGGTGTAGATAGGGTGAAGAGCTGCTGGTCTTCTTATTAATCCGGCGAAAAATTATTATTAGAACAAAATTCTTGAAGTTTACCTGCCTGGTAGACCAATGATGAAAAGGTTTGGAGAGAAACAAGGTGTGCATGTTGAGAAAGATTGGATTAGTTTGACGTGTAGAGAGAGAGAGAGACGGAGAGAGAGTTAACTAAGTGTAACTACAGACTTATACATATTACAAAGGTACGTATTCAAGGAAGGTTCTGTTTAACCCATTTAGTTTTTTTTTTAACTAAATACATTTCCAAGAACACGTGGGTAAGGGTTTGTACGTATGACAAAATGCCCCGTTCGAAAGAAGTTGGTCTTCCATGACCTATGCTCACGTCTATACGGTAGCATTTTTTCTACTTTCGAAGAACAAAAACATTGAGTACAAATAAGTTATGAAAAGTGGGAAAGGAGTAGGAAGTTGAAAGGATCCGTGTATGAAGGTTGTCCCATTTGACAAACGAAACGCCAAGTGCGTAACGCATATATCCCCATTCACGGATAATTTCGAGGAAGGGAAAGGGTGACAATTGGGAACATTTGAACGAAGAAAACTGCTGAGGACTCGGCTATTTCCGAAATTCGACCTCTGAGTGGAAGGTGAAACAAAGTCTACAGCAGTTATCCTGGCACATTACAATACCATTTGGTAGTGTGGGACAAAAGGAATACACTGACATAAAAGAGTCTAATCCTCCACGTGTATTGGGCAGAAGATTAGAGGGTCGTTTTATTCTCCTACTTGTTTGCGAGAAATGACAGACCCTTGCTCAAATCTCACAAACCTGGGGGTTTTCTTGTTCGTCCCCCAGACAACGAGTTAGGTGTTTTTGTGTCCATCAACTTAACTCCTACGACACGATGCCCCATAATCATGAGTGAAGCGTATGATTAGTCCTTTTGAGATAGTGGATAGTTCCTGGGTTCTTGTGACAGGAAGTCCACGGGCATGTTAATGAGTACTCTGCTGCAAAAGCAATAATTTTCTGATAACAGAAAATAAAAGGCGTGTGATCTACGCTTGGTAGGTCACACAAACATGGGGTAGATATTATTTCGTTCGCACGATTCATGGTGAGTATTGTAACGTCTTCACGTCTCATGTACAGGAATGAACGATTTACAACAAATTTTGCCCAGTATTGAAAGACAGTAGCCCAATTACGTTCGAAAATGTGGGTCCCCATTCAATACAGACGGCGGGTTAAGCGGTTCTCATGCCAAAGGACACACGACCAACTTAGTAACATTTAGTTATGAGTATAAAGTAATTATAACGAGCTTCTCGTATCATGGCGGATGTTTTGAGGATCTCTCCTATGATGGTAGATATTGTCACGTTTTCACGTCTCACGTGACAGGAATGAACGATTTACAACAAATTTGCCCAGTATTGAAAGACAGTAGCCCAATTACGTTCGAAAATGTGGGTCCCCATTCAATACAGACGGCGGTTTTGCAATGATGTAATTAATACGGCACTGCTGTAGCTTAATAATTTCATATTAGCATACGTTACAAGACTTGCCAAAAGGCGATAAACACAAATTTTATTGAAGATCTGGCCAAGATTTTAAACTTCAAACAAGAATAATGGTACAATAAGGACAAAAGAAACTTGTCATGATAAAATATGTTCCTCATAATGAAGTTGTATATGTACAAGGAACAATGTTAATGAAGGGACGAAACGTATTGCCACTTTTATAACAAATATTTTTCTCAGAATCCGACAAAATACGATTCTGGAAAAAAATAGAGCAATTGGGTTGAGCGCCATTCTAATTTTTGGAAAAAGAAGAAAAACCACAAGTAGCAACAAGGTTGCCCTTGAATTGTTTCGAATCCAGCGAATGTGACCTGATAGGTGTGTACATTTGGTGTATTCGAAACGATCCCCAATATACAACATTACTATGAATGTGTTAGGATGGGGTGAAGAGGAAAAAGAAAAAAAGAAAAAACGGTAGGATTTCCTATTATACGGAAATCGTCGCGACATTCTTACAATATGGTGCTGTGACCATAGTAGTGAGCTGCGGCAATGGTCTGACACCAATGGTTATTATACAGACTTGCACTTATGATTTTATATTTACAACATTAGGGTAGGGACGTACTGGTACGGCAAAAACCCGACACAAAACAATTAAAAAAAGGTGATATGACAAGATGAGGCGATGAGGTGAGAAAAAAAAACGCGCGGATGCTGCAAGAATTGTGAAAAGGAAAGCGACGTCTTGGAGCAGGAGTTTTCCGGAACCGTTGATGGTAGGAGGAAAAGGAGGCCCTTTCCCGAAGTGATCAATTTCAGGAAGAGGATGCATACAAGTATGAAAACGGTGCCCCAAGAGGTGCTCTTGTGGTACAGCAGGCAAGGCACGCAGGATGTACAAGAACATATAAAATTATGCAAAAAGAAAAAGAATGTACAGGAGTTAGGCTACCGTTGACATTAATGTGCCTTCGGGTGTAAGGATTACCTTACGAATGCCCATATGGGTGATTATTTACATTTAATATTTACATGTAACTCACGTCACTTATGACAAGAGTTTTGCCAATTTGATAACGCCTGAGTACTTGATGTGATGGAATTTACTGATTCCGTCACAGTAAGGCATTTTGGAATTATTCCTAGGAGAAATCTTTCTATTTCTCAGGGCCTGTAGTAATTCTTTCTTTCTTGAAGTAAAGACGTGCGGGATTATACCCAGCGTAACTTGAGGAACTTCCATGGTGTATAAGATCGTATCAGAGTGACCTTATGTTGGAAAAAGTGAGAACTAGACTCGCAATTGGGCAGAGATTGACCACTGGGGACGTATTTTTACAAAAAGTTTTTGAAAAAAAAAACGCGTTTTTTATAAGTGTTTGGTTTATTTGAAAATTTGGGCAGGGGTTTCCCTTAAAAAACGTGATTTTTGTGAAAAAATCCAGATGTTTTGGAAATTTGTTGAAAATTTTCCAAGTCCAAAAACGAGAAAAATTTGGGCAGCGGTTTCCCTTAAAAAACGTGATTTTGTGAAAAAATCCAGCTGTTTTGGAAATTTGTTGAAAATTTTCAAAGTCCATAAACGAGAAAAATTTGGGCAGCGGTTTCCCTTAAAAAACGTGATTTTGTGAAAAAATCCAGCTGTTTTGGAAATTTGTTGAAAATTTTCAAAGTCCATAAACGAGAAAAATTTGCGCAGAGGTTCCGTTAAAAAACGTGATTTTGTGAAAAAATCCAGATGTTTTGGGAATTTGTTGAAAATTTTCCAAGTCCAAAAACGAGAAAAATTTGGGCAGCGGTTTCCCTTAAAAAAACGTGATTTTGTGAAAAAATCCAGATGTTTTAGAAATTTGTTGAAAAATTTTCAAAGTCCATAAACGAGAAAAATTTGGGCAGCGGTTTCCCTTAAAAAACGTGATTTTGTGAAAAAATCCAGATGTTTTGGAAATTTCTTGAAAATTTTCAAAGTCCGGATATGAAAATTTCACGGGCCGGGATTCACCTTAATGAAACACGTTTTTAGAATTTATTCCGATGTTTTTGAAAAATGTTTGCAAATTTGCAAAAGTCCGGAAATAAAAAACGGAAACGAGGTTCGCCTTAAACGAACATGTTTTTAGAATATTTCCATTTCCTTTCCAAAGGGGGGTTCTTCAGAAAAGGAAAGAAATATTTTTTCTTTTATACAAGTTTTCGTGGAAGTATTTGTTTGAAAATTCAACAATGTCTTGGGGAATCGTTTCTTTATTTACGTGGCTAGTCTGTAGCCTGATTTGAGCATCACCAATTATTGGTATTTATCCGCCGACTTCCTTTTGTCATAACAAGTTATATGCAGAAATGTGCATACGTAATGTAATGCCTGACTCGAGGAATCGACGTCAACGCGAACCGAACGTCTTTCAAATTATATCGTCTGTTTCTTACGAAAGAAAAAAAAGCTAAATGGTGAAACAGGCGGCAAAATTAGAAAAATGCTCAATTGTCAAAAGGTAGAAAGAATTTAATCCACTTGTTTCCCTTAAGCTGCAAAATATGCCGTTATATATACAGGCCAGTATTTTGCGAAATAGTCCCCTATTCGCAGAATATGTCGATATCAAATACAGACCAGCACACTGCGGAATAAGTTTATTAATAAAAACTGGTTAATTAACTTTCGGGAAACGAAGCGGGTAATTGGTTTATCATATACAGGATTTTAATTGTTGAATAACTTTGTTTTAAATATTTGTGTACATTTCCACTATTAATCTTGTATTTGAAACTAGCAAATTTAGTCGGTCGACACTTGTAAACACTATATTATTCACGACGGCAACTTTCTTGGTTGAGCACTTTACGTAGGAATACCGGTGATAATGTTTTGTCGAGTGACGACTCGAAAATGAAGGAATCGTGCCCGTGATAATTTAAATTGCAATTCGAAGTTACAATCGCGCCGGGGTTCTTGATGGAAATGCTAGACAAATTGGGAGTAACAAGACAAAACATTATACATTATAAAGTTTAAACAATTGCTGATTGAAGAACGAGACTGTGGGACCGTGAAGAGGGAGGAAAAAAAATGCCACACGTCGGGCGACAGTGCTAGCATTAAAACGCAAAAAAAGCACCACGTTGGGCCCAGTGCTAGCATTGGCGCTACTTGCGGCCAACGCTAAACCCAAAACCTGGAAAGGACATGCAATAAACAAGCCGGCGGCTAGCTCTGCACAGCCGGCGCGAGCAAGGTCCCTCTTAAACCCAGGGCGAGTGTCTGTGGTTCGCTTGTTAATTCCTACTCCCCTTCCTTTCCTCAAAATCTCCAGGTCTCCTTCCTCAATCAGAACACAGTTGTTATGCACGAAAAAGGGTTTTATTCAATTAAAGGTGAACAGGGTTCTACAAAAGGCCAGCATCGGCACTACACACATGAGTATTTGGCTATCTCTAATTAATTCTATCATAACGGGGGGAGCTTCTCTCAACTCTCTCTACACGTGTTTAGTGAATTTAAATGTCAGTTCTTAGCACACAGAGGGGTAGCAAGGTTCATTGGTACTCACAAGCAGGAGATAGGCGGTCGGCAGACAGGATTCTGGGTAGGCGTAAACCTCTTTAAGCACAATACACAATTAAAGTAAAACATCGTGAGCGTTTACGGAGAGCGCCTAGCGCGAATCACGGGGAACACAGTTATTCTGCCGAAGGCCGGCGAAGGAATGGGGACGGGGAGCCGCTCGGCGCTTGGCACGGGCGCCGCGCGGTGCGGGGAGAGGGGGCGGAGGGCCTGTGCAAGGGGTCAATTCGCTATTAGCTCGCACGGGAAACAATTCCGTAACGTAACAGTACCTTGAGAAAAATATTGAACACCGAATCAGTAATAGCCGCATACTATGGTTATGTATATTCAATAATAAAATACGGTATTATTTTTTGGGGAAACTCGGTAAACGCCAAAGATGTCTTCATCATACAAAAGAGATGCATAAGAAAAATTACAAACTCTGGTCGTTTAGATTCATGTAGACCTATGTTTAAAAATCTGAAAATTCTGACAGTCATAGACATATATATAATGGAGTTATGCATGTTAGTGCGATCATCTACAGATAAGTTCCCACTAAAAAACTCAACACATAAATACGCTACAAGGCTCACAGAAAACCTATTAATACCAAAAGCAAACAAAACAATTTTCCAAAAAGGACCATACTACATGGCCATTAAAGTATATAACAACCTTCCACATAACATTAAACAAATACAAGATACACACAAATTCAAATCGTCACTAAACACTTTCCTTGTTAATAAATGTCATTACAAGTTGAGTGAATACCTCACGTAAATGAAACGCCTATTTTTATTGGTATATATATTTGTATTTTTTTTTTCATTGGTATATTGTTATTTTATCTGCATAAACATTGTAATTATAATAAAACAAATAATATTGTATAAACATTGTAATTAAATAAATGTGGTTAGCTGGAAGAAATGGGGTCTACCCATAAGCCATACCATAGCCATTTGTAATTTTTATTTTACAATAAATATTTTTTGATTTGATTTGATTTGATTTGATTTGATTTGATTTGATTTGATTACACTATTGGTTATAAATTCCGATAGCTCCGAGAAAATATCTATTTTCTGTGGTGCCATTGTTGTGAAATATTACTTCAAGAGTACAATTTTTAAGTTTTTTTAAGTGAATACGGTTTAAGTCCATTTGCGCCCAACCGCCTGGAGTCAGTGAGACGATGGCATCCCCAATTGGGGTAAGTGGGAGGAGAAGGAGACGGGATAAAGGAAGGAGGATAAGTAAGTGGCTATTCAGATATAGTCACCAAAAATGGCTAAAGCAATGAAGCATTTCAATTTGGGAGGCGGGAATGGGTACCGCCGCCCCGGGAACCTTTATTGGATAACCAACACCTCTGCCATAGGTCACCCCAAGTGGTTTGCTACGTTTGGTGATTTAGCAGGGGTACCCGGGTTCATGGGGTGAGGTTTGTCTAAGTCTTAGAGACGGATGACCAGGACATACTGAACCCTAGAGTCCTACCCACTCCTTAAACCCTTTTCCTTCCCAGAACTCTCCTCTCCTTCATTTCGCTAAAAAAAAACCCTCCACACAGCATCCTCAAAGATGACATAGGTCCTCAGGGAAATTATTTTCCTCAGGACCTCCTGTGTGGAGCTCATGTCAAAAAAAAGAAAGTATATTTCAAACTTTCAATTCTGGGCTTAAAGGGACTTATAGGGCTATACTGTGAGTATCTTCCACTCTGTATCGCGAATTCAAAAGCACCTACCTATAAAACGAGTAAATTTCCTTGTTGGACAGCCAAAGATCATTGTAATATGTAATATTTAAAAAAAATATTAATGTAATATTTTTAGCAGAAATTTTTATCAATTGGCATTTTCAAAATTTTAAGTGATTTGTCGAGAATTCAGATGTGCAGACATACATTCACCGCTTTTCTCATTTTCGACTGTTTTTAGTTAGTGTGTAAGAAAGAGCTGCAGCATTGTATGTTTAAGGACAAAAGCGAAACCACCAGCGCATTCACATGTGAGGTTTTTAATTTTTGAAATTCACTCACACTTCAATATTATTGTTGTAACTATATTCCATACTTTCAAAATATCATCAAAATGTCACTATCTTAATGACAATTAAGTAAGGTAAGTAGTATGTAAATTTAATTTTAGTAGTAAGTAATCGCGATGTCATATTTTTAAAAATAATCTACATTGAACCATTAAAACGGCCACCACCTTAAAACGGAGACGGAACCTAAAACAAAATTTACAGACAGACGAAATGCAAAATAGTTGAGTTACAACAAAACTACGTTATGTTCATTAAAATTGTGAGAAGTACAAGTATAAGTACAAATTCATGCATCATAACAAGACCATAACATTTCTGTAAGCTTTTAAAACTCGTTTTCTCATTTGCAACTCTCAGCGCAGCTATCCCACGGTGAAAATGCAAGTGTTGAAGTGATCAACTGATCAGAAGAGATACAACTGTGTTAATGATAATTCTGTCACCCTCACACTTCACATTTACACTCACCGGCACTCTCATAACTCGCTGCCAATCCCCTTGTCGAACATGGATCTTTCGACCTACTCACTTTACATCCAGTTCACTGTCATGGTGAAATAACTATAGAGAATGCTGGATTATAAACATTTTGTATTAATTTTAATGTAGAGTAATGCAAGGCTTTGGTTACAATTAAGGAGGCAGGTATGGGTATCACCACCCAGGAAGCATTTATTGGATAACCAACACCTCTGACGTAGGTCTCCCCTACGTTTGTGACGTAGTAGGGATGAGGTGAAGTTTTGGAAGATATTGGAAGATATTATAAGAAATTGGAAGATATTGGAAGGTATTGGAAGATATTGAAAGATATTGGAAGATATTGGAAGGTATTGGAAGATATTGGAAGAAATTGGAAGATATTGAAAGATATTGGAAGAAATTGGAAGATATTGAAAGATATTGGAAGATATTGGAAAGTATTGGAAGATATTGGAAGATATTGGAAGAAATTGGAAGACATAAAAGATATGAGAAGATATTCCAAGATATTGGAAGATATTTAAAGATATTGGTAGATATTGGAAGGTATTGGAAGATATTGAAAGATATTGGAAGATATTGGAAGGTATTGTAAGATATTGGAAGAAATTGGAAGATATTGAAAGATATTGGAAGAAATTGGAAGATATTGAAAGATATTGGAAGATATTGGAAGGTATTGGAAGATATTGGAAGATATTGGAAGAAATTGGAAGACATAAAAGATATGAGAAGATATTCCAAGATATTGGAAGATATTTAAAGATATTGGTAGATATTGGAAGATATTGGAAGAAATTGGAAGATATTGAAAGATATGGAGGATACTGGGGGACTTCAATGTTCATAACGAACCTTGGTTGAAGTTCTCAGGATCAACAGACTCGGCTAGATGCCAAGCGGAATCCTTTGCCCTTTGCTACGGATTGGAGCAAATGGTTCAGGAGCCTACAAGGGTTCCTGATATCCAGACTCACCGTTCCAATCTGTTAGACCTATTTTTAACTACTGTGCCACACAGTTACAGGATTGAAGTCACAGCGCCTTTAGGACCGTCCGACCACTGCCTGGTGGCGATATCAATCCCTGTAAACTTCAGACCACCAAACGAGAGGCTGAAGAGAAAAGTGTGGCACTATAGGTCAGCAGATTGGTTCGGTCTGCGGGCACATTTTAATGCTTTTCCGTGGTCAGCTGTCTGTTTTCGGACTTCGGATCCCTCAAGATGTGCCCAGGAAATTGGTGAAGTCATCACATCCGCGATGGATGGCTTCATCCAATCTACTGTTAAGGAAACTGGTGTAGGTTCAAAGCCGTGGTTCAGTCGACAATGCGCTGAAGCAGTGCGACGAAAAAACGCGGCTTACCGAGCCTACAACACATCTAGAACATCCGAAGACAGAACAGCTTACAACAAAATGGCAAAGGAAACCAACAGAATCATAAATAGGTAAAAATTCGAGCAGATTAGCAGAAAGCTGACTGCATGCCCGCATGGCAGCAGGCAATTCTGGTCGCTTGCGGGCTCAATAGGTCGCAATTTCTGCAAATCCAGACTGCCACCTCTTACCAGACCTGACGGCTCACTAGCAAACACCGCCACCGAAAAGGCTAACTTACTAGGTAAAATGTTTGCGGATAACTCAACCCTCGATGACCAAGATGCTGTCTCGACGTCGGTTCCTCACTGCGGTTTTCGTATGAAAAAAGCTGAGGATCCGGCATCGGGAAGTACTCCATGTTTTACGAGGGCTTGATGTTAATAAAGCTAGTGGGCCTGACGGAATACCTGCCCTGGTACTGTAAAGGTGCGCTGCAGAAATAGCTCCAATTTTGACGAAGCTTTTTAAACTGTCCCTGAAGACTGGCTCTGTGCCCTCTGGTTGGAAAAAAGCGGTTATCCATCCTATTCCAAAGAAGGGGGACCGCTCCAACCCGGCCAACTACCGCCCCATAGCGATCACATCAGTTCTGTCTAAGGTGATGGAACGTGTGATCAACGGCAAACTGCTCTGGACAACAAACGGTTGCACTGGACATCTCCAAGGCCTTTGACCGGGTTTGGCACCGAGGACTTGTCAACAAACTGCCTTCTTACGGACTTCCCGCATCCTTGTATACGTGGATTGCCGACTTCTTGAGGGAGAGGTCGATTCAGACGGTAGTCGATGGTTTCACCTCTTCCTCACACTCAATAAATGCTGGCGTCCCACAGGGATCGGTTCTGTCTCCGACTTTGTTTTTGTTGCACATCAACGACCTTTTGTCATGTGCACCAATTCATTGTTACGCGGATGACAGGACAGTTCATGATAGCTTTTTGTTTGACAAGCCCCCAAAGAGCTCACAAACTCTAACAGCTCGCAAGGCTTTGAAGCAAAGAATGGACGGTTACCTCGAGAGTGTTTTCTCTTGGGGTAAAAATAATCTCGTAGAATTTAATGTTTCAAAGAACCAATCTTGTCTGATTACGTCTAAAAGGGATCGAAATGAAAATCTTGTCTCTTTCAACGGAAGCAATCTTCCGAACAGGCCCTCGATTAATATGCTTGGTGTAACCCTAAGTCCCCTCGGTCATACCCTCCATTATGGCATGCAAGAGGCCTTCTTGCCTTATTGCATGGCCGATCCATCTTGCGCGCCTTTCGGACAAGGTCCTGAGCAGGTGCCTTCCTCCTTCGATTCTTTGAAGAACCTCCTCATTTGTGATGTGGTCTCTCCAGGAAATTCCTAGTAGTCTTCTATAGGACCACATCTCAAAAGCCTCTACTCTCCGTTTATCTCTTTCGGATAGACTGATATTATGACCGAGGGGACAAACGCTAGGGGACGCCCACGCCGAGAGTACCTGGAGGACCTGCTGGTGGACGTGCGCTGCTTATCATATGCAGACTTCAAAAGAGCCGCACAAGACAGGGAAGAATGGAAGAAACGAATAGATGAAATTGCTGCAAACCAATCCCAGGATTGAAACCAGAGAGAGAGAGAGAGAAACCCTAAGTGACCAGCTCAGGTATGGGGGCTCCATCGAAGCCAGAGTAAAGTTAGCCTCCCAAAAACTGGGCGTACTGTACAGGGCCCGCAGATACTTTAATAGTACACAACTGCTAACCCTGTACAAATCGCAAGTGCGCCCCACGGTTGAATTTGGCAGCCACCTCTGGTCTGGTGCTCCAAAATACCTGAAAAATACCCTCGACTCTGTGCAGAAACGGGCGGTCCGTTTGATAGATTCTCCCATCTTAACAGACGGATTGCAATCTTTAGAGCACAGGCGTCGGGTGGGAATGCTATCCTTGTTCTACCGGTATTACAATGGAAGATGCTCCGAGGAACTAGCATCATTGATCCCTTCGGCACCGGTGCATAGTCGGGAAACAGGCCAAACGCGTGCCCAACATTTGTACACAGTTGACATTTGTCACATGAGAACGGGTCGTTTCTTCGACTCGTTCTTGTGTTCAACAGCTCGGCTGTGGAATGATTTGCCGGCCTCTGTGTTTCCTCCTTCCTACAACATGGGGCTCTTCAAGACCAACGTTCATTCCTTCCTCTCCTCAAAAAGACCCTCCACACAGCATCCCAGATGACATAGGCCCTGAGGGAAATTATTTTCCTCAGGGCCTCCTGTGTGGAGTTAATGTAAAAAAAAATATATATATTGGAAGATATTGGAAGGTATTGGAAGATATTGAAAGATATTGGAAGTTATTGGAAGGTATTGGAAGATATTGGAAGATATTGGAAGAAATTGGAAGACATAAAAGATATGAGAAAATATTCCAAGATATTGGAAGATATTTAAAGATATTGGTAGATATTGGAAGATGTTATTAGAAGATATTGGAAGATGTACCAAGATATTGGAAGATATTTTTAAAAATTTTGGAATATGTTGGAACAATTTGGAAGATATTGAAAGATATTAGAAGATGTTGGAGGATATTGGTAGATATTGGAAGATGATATTGGAAGATATTGGAAGAAATTGGAAGGAATTGGATGATATGGTTTTGATCGGAAGAGACTGGTTAAGGTAGACCTTTTAACGACTCCAGATACTAATATCTACAGCCTGTATGTTTGACGAATATCTACAGCTCATATGTTGAACTAATATCTACGAACTTCAGAGTGTTGATTAATATCTACAGAGCATGGGTTGAACTAATATCTACAGAGCGTAGGTTGGACTAATCAGCTAAATGTGTCCAATAGTCCGATATTACGGATTTTTGCATACACACTTACATAAATTAAGTTTTTTAAACTGCATGCGCAATATTACATTATTCCAATATGCTACACATAATTGCAAATCCAACCTCTGCCAGTGCTGTAGATATTCGTCAACACTTTGATTCTCATAGATATTAGTCAACAGTTTGTGCTGTAGATATTCGTCAACACTTTGGTTCTCATAGATATTAATTCGATTTTTTCAGTTTTTGGAATTCCTGTAGATATTAGTAGACGTCTCCCTTTTAACCTCGTGGGAGGGATGGATTCATTCGTCTGTCACTCCTGGACAAACTAATCATCAGATTCCTACTCACCCCTCGAACTTTTATCCTTGCTAGAATTTCCTATCCTTTCTTTCCTAGACACAGCATCCCCAAAGATGACGTAGGTCCGAAGGGGAATTGTTTTCATCAGGGCCTCCTGGGTGGAGCTAATGTTAAAAAAGGTTTTTTCCCAAAAGATTTTTTTTTACTATTCAAGACATTTCTTGAGATTTTTTTTATCCTATGGTGTTCTTACTTCTAAAAAAATTATGTTCATAAAATTATACAAAGATTTTTTTTTTGATAAAGAAAAGATAAAAATTCCCGAATAACCAAGAAATATTACAAATAACTTGACAATATTTGAAAAATCTCCTACTACTTCTACATTAAGCAGAAAATGTTGCTTGTGTCGTGATGGAGGACTTAGCCAGACGAGGAATTGAAAACACGAGGCCTGGGTGGGACCTAATCCAAATTTCGACGCTTTCTAAATATTAAACTTAACGTGCTTTTAAAACACAACAGATTGAATGAGTTTTATGAAGACGCATCATTTGGAGACAGATACAGCACTATGTGGTCCGAGTGGTTTTTGATATGGGTATAATGGTTACTAAAAACTTAAACACGTTGTCGCCAAATATAACGCTGAGGAAATGAATACAACACTTGGGCGTCAATGTAATGATTTAAAAATAATAAAACATTTAATAAGACATTAATATTTAAAATTGAAGAATTGTGGCCACAATTAAATTGTATTATTCAATAATAACGAACCCAGAACATGAGACTCTAATTTATAACCAAAATAATATTATTTTAAAACTCAAGGTCGTGTTTAGCATAAAAATAATATAATTTATAACCAAAATAATATTATTTTAAAACTCAAAGTCGTGTTTAGCATAAAAAAAGAAACTAAATGGTTAGAAGCTAATAAAATAAATCGAAAGCTTGTCGTGTTTAAAAAATAAAATCAAATGTTTTTAAAATGATGATCACGATGTTAAAATTACTACAAGGGGGGCGCCAGTTCAAATTGAACAGAATATTAAATGGTAAATTAAAAAACTCAAAACTAATCGAAGTATTTGCTCACAGGTCAATGGCGATTTCACCGAAGTATGTGTCTTCTTTCGTCGAAACAAACGTCCAGACCCTCTGACTTCCTATTTGGAACTCGTTTCAAAAATAAGCTTGGCCGTATTATCTTTATCAACAGAAGAATGCATTATTCAATTTGTTCTAAGTTGAATTAAAAATCAATTTGAAATGATGTGTTGCAAACGAATTAATTGCTGGGTGCTTTCTTCGCATTATAATTTCAAACTGTTACACGGATAAGAACCACCAAGAATCTAATGAACTGTCAATTCCCAAAACTAGAAGCCAGATGAAAAATACTGACTCACCATTCTGCCATTGATGTGCTGTATCATTTACAATTATATAATCTAAAGTGTTAAGTAGGCACCCTGATTAATTATTCCTTGTGAATGACATACATAACTTACGTAATGATGACCAGCAATTTCGTCACATGCAAAGTTGGTGACTGACTTTTTTTACCGTGGAGTAATGATATATAAGAACAATGGCGTCGCTGTCAATAAATGACTGTTTAACATATTATGTTATGGTAACCTAATGGGATAATGATATAATATATAGATTTAGCAAAGCATAAAAAAGTCATTATTGATTATTTATTGGCTGTGCAGACAAAAGCCTTGGATAAGGCTGTGAGAAGTTATTAAAATTAGTACTCTCATTGTTTTACATAACTGTGAGAGTGTCATATTGTGCGTAGTTCCCTGGGAAGGATTCAATTATTATGAAATATTTTAAATTTTTAAATAAATTGATTACTTTTTTCATATGAAATAGATGCAGAATACCAAGTGTTTAAATAATATTGGATTCTCCGAATTTGCTAACCATCTCATTGAAACAGACCACCAAGTTTAATAAAAACACAAGTCACGAAAAATATCAATAATAACAATATCCTG
The DNA here is from genome assembly GCA_917880885.1 of Limnephilus marmoratus. Lineage (NCBI taxonomy): Eukaryota > Metazoa > Arthropoda > Insecta > Trichoptera > Limnephilidae > Limnephilus > Limnephilus marmoratus. The sequence continues at coordinate 5,564,308 of OU862927.1, read as the reverse complement.
CTCGAAGGACCAAAATGTCACGATCAATGTCGTAACACGAGAGAGATGGTGGACTGTAAATCTAATTTTATGCGAAAATAAGACAATTGACTACATTTTTAACTCAATCACAGAAAATGGCAAATGTAAGGAAAAAGTCCCTACCTTTGATTGTTTCATCCGCTGTTTCAGGTTGATATTGATGCTTGCTGCTCTCCACAGCAACGGTACAACGCAAGGTCAAATTAACGACACTTTGGGGTTATACTGATGAGTATTTTATGATTAATTAGCGAGATTTCGAAAACGAGATGTGAACGATATCACTGCGATTAACTCTAACAAGTAAGTAATTTTAAATTTTGGTGCCAATAGGTATTGTTGATGGATTTCACGTAGGTATGAAAACATTCTCTTCTTTTCCTAATAAGTAGGGACTTTCAAAGAAAGGAGGAAGATAAAGGAATAAATGAACAATGAAGGACTTGGAATCATGGGTTTAGTTTTTAAACTATTTCAGAACTAAACATCACAGGTACATAAAAACGGAATAGGAATCAAATTGGATAACTCGAAAGCATGAGTTATGGAAAGCCAAAAACAAATCAACAACCAAATAAACCAAATTAAATGTCCGATACTTAGGTCGTTCCTTATGGACAAAGAGTAATCTCTTCCCAATCCTTCCCTTTCTCCTCAGCCCGTTTTTGCAACCCATTGTGAAAATTTGTTTTCTATTTTGTATAGTTAGGTAACGCGGTATGTAGTTTTATGATCTCAGATATTGTGTCATCAAATAACAATTTTAACTTATTTATTATTGTTGAAGAAGAAGATAATACGAATAAATCTAAATGGAAACTTAAAAAATAAAAAAATATACAAAAATTTTAACAAAAAAACCGCCTTAAAAAAAACTATTCCAAAACAAAATAATATGACCTAAAAAGTAAAAAAAAATAATTGCGTATTCTTTAACAACTTAATAATCAACTTACTTTACTACTCATCAATATGTAGGTACGATTGTTATTTTTGGAGTCGGTGTCAGCCAAGGTAGGTTTGTAACCACAAAAACGACCCAGAGAAAGACACCTCACATGCTCATAAAACCAGAGCCAAACAAACAGACACACTTAATATACCAAAGTGTAACTCTTCATTTGGTCAAAGAAGTTCTGAATTTTTAGCAGTAAAGTTATATAACAAACTCCCACTTAGTATCAAACAAATTAAAACAAAAAATAGCTACATTAAGGACATTAAATGTTGGCTGAAGGAACTACCGGAAAATGACCTTACTAGTATACTTAAAACATCATAGAAGTTTCTGGAAAACCTTATCCAAACAAGTTAAACCATAGAAGTCGCTGAAAAACTTATCCAAAGTATAGTCCCCCTCAGCACAGGATCTCCTAGTGAGGAGGACTTCGAATATATTTTCTATTTTATATATACATCTAACTAACATGTTTCATATAAAAATGTAAAAAATATTATATAGTTACTAAATAAAAAAAAAATAATAAAAAAACTACATACATAGTTATAGGTGAGATGTGCTTGTGTCGCACGCGCGACTTGACGAGGCGAGAGCGGGGCTGCGGCGGGAGGGGAGCTATCAAGTGAATACGCCGGGCTTTTTTGAAGTCATTTAAAAAGGTCACAACTGGGACTCGAACCGTTTAACCGGGACAAATGAGTTAAACAACACGGCCATTGGGACATCTTATTTTTAAGTCATTTTTGTCGATCTCATATTAATTGGTTCGAATTAAATTAAGGGAAATTAACCAGCGGCCAAGAATTCCAATTCCATCGAAAGACGGTCTTGCGATTATACCCTTGCAGGGGTAATTATTTACAGGGCGGTCCCGATGATAAAGATTAATCTTTTCCGTACAAGAAATTTTAAGTAATAACTCAATATCGGTTTTATTTCAATAAGAATTTGCTTTGATATGTAGCTATGTTCAAAAATTCTGAAACGTTTGATGATAAAACTATTAAAATGATGTCCTTTTTGTAATTAATTTTTGATCAAATGTATTTATAATTTTTCAATAACGTCGAAGAAAAATAAAAAATGTTAAAATAAAAACTGATACACCGTTGTAACACCGTAAATAAATAGAAAACTGAAGTATTTTCATCCCAAATCAAGTGCTCGGATCTTTTTTTAAAAGATTTTATTTTATTATTCTGGAAAGTAGCTTTCTTAGATAATTAATTGATTTATTTTACTGCATGATGTGTGTTGTATAACATAAAATTTAGTTTGAAAATTTAACAAATCTGCCAACGACCTACGATATAACCTTATTATACTAAAAATAAACATTTTTCTCTCAAAATTTAAAACATACCTTTTACTAGATAAAAGAACAATCTTTCGAAATCGATTTATATTTTTTGTGGAAAAAAGTCAATACATCTAGAATTTTATTTAAAAATGGCATATTTCCGGCTGTGTCTGGTTATTCCCTCTTAAAGAAGAAAGTTAATTACTTAATGTGCATATTGCCATACAGAAAATATTCGTTTTCTTGCTGCCGACATCCAACAACATTGAATATTGAGATGTTTTGCTCTTGTCTGCATGGTTTCTCGCTGGACAAGACCTGCAATTTTATTATTTGTAACCTTGAATGTAATTATGTAGTCCTTTTGTCAATAACATAATCACGAAAAAAGTTGTTTTCATATCAGGCATGTGAGTTCTCATATGATAAGATTTGTTTTGTTGCGCAAGAATTTAGGAAGTGGTGAATGACAACTTTGACAGATTGAAAACAACTTTTAAACATTGTTAAAAGACTTTTATTTTATACAATTTTGTGGGTTTGGCAATCTTGGCGTAGATTTCAAAATGGCGTAAATGTACAAATGAAATGTTAATGAGCTGAAGGGTTTTACTAGGGACTTATTCACAAAAGATTCACCTCCATTAAAACATGGTCATTGTATTCTTAGATAATATAGAGTAAGAGTTTACCCACAGATGGCACTAGATAGTAGTAAGAATTAGGTAACCCGTAGATGGCGCTTAGCTGTAGGGATCGAGTGTTTAATAAATACTGTGGGAACTTCAAGGTCAGGTCCAGAATAATTATAACCGTCCGTTAAATGAGATTTCAGAGCTCATTGTTAATCTACCACAACAAAGTCCAAGGAGTTTTGTTGAATCCCGTAGATTTATAAAGAGAGTTTGTGAGACAAACCCGAAGTCACAACAAATTGGCACATCCGTGATAAAGAAGTTCACGCATCCAAGTTTTTGAGAGGCCACGGAGAGCCAGAGAGTTACTCCGTAACAATAAACATCTTTATGGTAATTAAAAATTACGAAGACCCCTCGCAATTCCAGGAAAGCGCAGTCCATGGTCTAGTGCGAGAATCAATCGGTGCAACAAATGGCGAGGTCGTTTTTCGGGAATGCAGATTCATGAAACTTGAGAATGCTTCAAAAATATAAAGAGGACCATCGTGAAGCCCATCAAGGTCAAGAAAACAATCGTGGAGTCCAAGGAAATCAAAAGGACAATCCGTCCGTCGATAAACACCAGGGTCTTTATTTCGAGAGGTAAAGAGGACATTCAGGAACTACGAAGAGGGCATCTACCAGAGTAGCAAAGCATTCCTTGGCATCAGAGGAATAGGGGCAAAGGGGCTGAAGACCAAAGCAGGATAATCGGGGTTGTCTTTCTAGCGATATCCGAGATAGACTTTTTTGTCACAAGACAATGGACTGGAACACTTTACAATTGAGACGGGAACATTCTTTATGACTAAATGATGACAATAGAGCGATGAGAAAAATGTGCTTTTTTAAATTTCATTGACTGCCGGCGCTTTCAAACTCCGTCAAAGGTATATTTGTTTTGCTTAGTTAAAACAAATGTACGTACAATCTTAAATTTCAATATAGGTCTGTTGAAATTACATACCTATATTGAAATTTTAGATTTATTAGAATTCGTGTACATGCATCCAGAGTATTTACGAGTGTAGAGATATTTTTAAGGACAAAACAATCAGATTCTGAGACCACCAGAGAGTTTGCATTGAGTATAAGAAATTTGTTTGTAAATTGTAATTTCCCATCGACTACTTTAATTACACGGGCTGCTATAAAATTGTACCAGGGAGGAGTCGACGCATTTATCATGGTTCTATTTAATAGACATGAAAGATCATTGCCGTCTAGTGCATTAATATTATGATCTGGTAAAGTGCACTTTGATTGCTTACTAATGCATTAGAAGATTAGATATTTATTGGCCTGTAAAAGTGAATAATTTTGTTATCACAAACATTTAGTTAAAGGCACAAACAATTTTGTTATTTATTTATTTAAGAGCAGCATAAATATAAATAAATAATGACTAAGAAGCCTTTGAAATTTTTATGACCTTCCACGATAGTGATAGCATTCTCATAAAAGTTAGAAGTTCTAAGATTAGTTATTTCTTGATTTATCGCATACTTTAGGCACTTAAATTTGACGTTACGGCATATTTCCTCATTGACAGTGGATATATGGGCAGCACATGTTTGGGCATTGTAAGTGCACATTTCCTCATCGGGGGTGCATATTTTGGCACTATTAGTGCACATTTCCTTATTGATAGTGAATATTTGGGTATACATGTGCGTATTGTGTGTAGTTAGTGCATATTTCACCATTAAAGCTGTGTATTTTGGCATTATTTGTGCACATTTCCTCATTGACAGTGAGTATTTGGGTATTGGCATCTCTGGTCTGGAGCTCCAAAATACCTGAAAAATACCCTCGACTCTGTGCAGAAACGGGCGGTCCGTTTGATAGATTCTCCCATCTTAACAGACGGATTGCAATCTTTAGAGCACAGGCGTCGGGTGGGAATGCTATCCTTGTTCTACCGGTATTACAATGGAAGATGCTCCGAGGAACTAGCATCATTGATCCCTTCGGCCCCGGTGCATAGTCGGGAAACACGCCAAACGCGTGCCCAACATTTGTACACGGTTGACATTTGTCACATGAGAACGGGTCGTTTCTTCGACTCGTACTTGTGTTCAACAGCTCGGCTGTGGAATGATTTGCCGGCCTCTGTGTTTCCTCCTTCCTACAACATAGGTCTCTTCAAGACCAATGTTCATTCCTTCCTCTCCTCAAAAAGACCCTCCACACAGCATCCCAGATGACATAGGCCCTGAGGGAAATTATTTTCCTCAGGGCCTCCTGTGTGGAGTTAATGTAAAAAAAAAAACGTATTTCCTCACTGACAGTACATATTTTACCATTGACAGTGCTTATTTGTGTATTGGATGTGCATATTTGTGCATAATTTTACACTGACAAAGCATATTTCGGTATCGGTAGCGCAAATTTCGGTTATGATTGTGCATATTTTGGAATTGAAAGTACAAATTTGGGCATTGACCATGCATATTTGAATATTGTTAGTGTATATATCCTCATTGAACGAGCACTTTTCGGAAATGATAGTGCATACTTTTACATTTTTATAGTGCATACTATCCAATGCCTACTTATCACACCCACCACACATTTGTCAGAAGTTAATTTGTTATCTGCCCCAAGGGAGTGCAATGGAGGAAGTGATGCTAGCCTGTCTCGCACGTCGTGAGCCATTTAAGTATCACGTCCAATGCATGTGCAGTTAAATAAAAAATAATTAACAGAACCAAACTAAGCAGGTTTGAAGTAGATTCCTTGTTGGGCGCCACACGATCATTAATACTTGGCGCTGTTCCAACTAGAGTGATCTGATCACTAATCACTAACTTGGTAAGTTCCAACGATTGTTTAAAGTTTAAAGCACCGTTTCTCAACCTGTGGCGGGCGGATTTGAAGAGACTGGTTGCTTCCTGTGTGGAGCTGACAAATTAAAAAAATAAAATTTAATGCGATGGTTGAGTTTATTTCATATAAAATATTTTATCTCTAGATAGACATTTTAAACACATATAATTTTTAATTAATTATTATTCTCCATTACTCTTTTCGCCCAAGAAAGAAGTGGCAAATAGGATCAATGTTTTTAAAGCATCATTGGTTACTCTCAGTATTCATATCGTCGCGCGTCGTGCTCAACTTATCTAAATCTTTAAACAAAAAATCTGAAAGCAGAGTTTTGTCGGTGACCTGATAGTTGATCCCCTGATAGATGGCCTCCCGGAATTATAATAATTATAAAATAACTAGCTGACCCGGAAAACGTTGTTCTGCCATATAAATTGTTTCTAGTGAATATTTTGCTCACGCACACTATATAAATAGATAAATTAAAATAAATCGTATAAAATTGCGTTGTGATATATAACAAATGAAATGTCAAAATGGCGCAACGCTTCTCCTGAATGACTTGCACACGTGTGGATGAAAGTTCGATGAGGCGCACGTAGCGCCATCTGTCATTCAACAATATAAATAATTTCGTTCTGTTTGCAATACTAACGACGGTTAAATTTGTTCATACAAAAATACTAAAATCGTGATTAAAAAATGGGAGGGTGGGGGGCAGGAGGATGAAAATTTGGAGTTATAGGTTTTTTTTGATGAAAATAAAAAAAATACATTTTTTGTCATTTATATAAAAAAAATGTTCTGGATCCCTATCCAGTGTCCCTATACCCTAATCACCTGGCGGTATGAAATATACTTTACCGACCTATTCTCATACCTACCAAGTAGTATACAAAAAAAAAATCATAAAAATAGGTCAAGCTGTTTCGGAGGAGTGCAACCGCAAACACCGTGACACGAGATTTTTAGATATATTGTTATTTTTTGTGCATAATTTTCTAATTTGAAGCCTAAAATCGACTTCAAATACGCGTATAATCATAAGCTTGTACCTATGAATAGCAAACGAATTTATTTACAGTGTCGATTTTTTGAACTTTTACGGTGGTTTATACGTACTGGTATATGTGTAAAGACAAGTAATTTTTAACTTTGATGCATGTTAAAATTGTAAGGGTCTTTTTAATAAATAACTCCGTTTACAAAAAACTTCACTTTTTATTCACTGTGACATGTTATAAGATATCATCGCACGCTCAGAATATGAACTCAAATCGGCGTTTAAAAGCTTAGCTACGTCGGCAAGGAACATGGGAGTGGTCATCAACGAGGGGAAGACAAAATATATGCCCGTACATGGACGCCAGAAACCACCAAGTATACAGATAGATAATTATACATTTGAAACTGTCAACGAGTTTGTATATCTCGGTACTATGGTGACAAATGACAACAATGTATCCAGCGAAATCAAAAGAAGAATATTAGCTGCAAATCGATACTACTTTGGGCTACAGAAGCATATGAAATCTCGCCACCTTACCAGAAGAACTAAAGTCCTGCTTTACAAGACCCTTATACGACCTGTTCTTATGTATGGTTCGGAATGCTGGACAATCAGTAAGGGTGATGAAGGAGCCCTAGAAAGTTTTGAAAGGAAGGTGCTGCGAAGGATTTACGGCCCAGTCTGTGATAATGGAGAATGGCGTATCAGATACAACCAGGAGCTATACGATCTTTACGAGGACCCTAATATCTCCAAGGAAATCAAAACTGGAAGACTCAGGTGGGCTGGACATATCCAGAGAATGAGCGAAGGAGATATTCCAAAGCGAATTATGGATGGTGCACCTGGGGGTCGGAGAAGAGTTGGAAGACCAAAGCTTCGATGGCTGGATGGAGTGGTGAAGGATGGAAGCACCATCGGCATCCGAAACTGGCGCAACGCAGCACAACACCGACAGTCATGGAGGCAGGCTCTGCTGGAGGCCAAGACCCGACCTGGGTTGTAGAGCCACAGATGATGATGATGATGATGATGATGATGTGACATGTTATAAATGTATAAAATAACGGTGATAATACACCGGGCCAAACACTGGCAGTTGTTTTACTGTTTAAACTTGCGTAGGAAAGAACAATAATAATCAGATGCTAGCATTTTTATAGTATAAAAACTGCACACATTTATAGAATTAAAAACTACACATTTGACGTTTGCAAGTGTTAAAACAGGTTGCTACCGATCTACCGAAAACTCAGCCACTAGCCAAGTTTCGCACAATTTGTTTGAGATGTTAAAAACATGAGAGTTTGCTCAAGCAACCCATAGATGCCGGTAGCATGTCAATTTTTAACAATGCATTCAAATGAAAATGTGTTTTATTTTTTGTTATTCAGCGGTGTATTATCTTTGCATACGTACGTAGGTATTTTCCCTAGGCCGACTGCATTCTGTAAGTAAGTATGCCGGAGGTCCAAGTATCAGGGGAGTAATTATTTAATTTAATTTACCTGAGGGAGTATGGGTACTACACGTGGCTCTACCCTACCCACTTTCTCTTGGGCATGCTCGGTGTGAACCATCTACGGGTCAGAAGGGATGTGCTCACTGTAACACATTTCTTCAGACCAAGTCGTGGAAGGTTCGAAAACTCGGCTATCATGGAGAGCATTAGTTTCTATGTTCCCAATGGTTATCTTCGTCACCGATAGCATAGACTGTTTTCTTGCAGAACTAACTTGCCAATGGTTATGCCAGTCAGGAGAGCTGTCTTATCGTTCAATAGAATCACTTCGAATATCGATATGTTTAACATCAATGAAGCACAATTCAAATGACAACCTTGGTTGCTGTTAGTCTAAATCTTTCTATCTTAATACCTGTAAATATTTTCTCTTTTAAAAACGATTTGAAATTGTAATTTTGTAATGTTTTTAAAACGAATAAATTAAATTGAATTGAATTGATTTTTTTTTACATGAGCTCCACACAGGAGGCCCTGAGGAAAATAATTTCTCTCAGGGCCTATGCCATCTTTGGGGATGCTGTGTGGAAGGTTTTTTTTTAGCATAGGAAGGAGAGGAGGGTTTCTGGGAAGGAAAAGGGTTTAAGGGCTGGGTAGATCTGGGGTTCAGTGAGTCCTGATCATTCGCCTCCAAGACCTAGACAAACCTCACCCCATGAACCCGGGCACCCCTGCTAAATCAACAAACGTAGCGAACCACTTGAGGTGACCTATGGCAGAGGTTTTTTTTTTTTTTTTACATGAGCTCCAAGCAGGAGGCACTGAGGAAAATAATTTCCCTCAGTGCCTATGTCATCTTTGGGGATGCTGTGTGGAGGGTTTTTTTTAGCAAATGAAGGAGAGGAGAGTTTCTGGGAAGGAAAAGGGTTTAAGGGGTGGGTAGATCTGGGGTTCAGTGTGTCCTGATCATCCGCCTCCAAGACCTAGACAAACGTCACCCCATGAACCCGGGCACCCCTGCTAAATCACCAAACGTAGCGAACCACTTGAGGTGACCTATGGCAGAGGTGTTGGTTATCCAATAAAGGTTCCCGGGGCGGCGGTACCCATTGTTATGGAATCGATAAATCAATTAGTTGGTTGCGAGTTTTTCACATTGAACACATTATTTTCAAGTCGGTAATGTAAAACTTTATTAAAATAAAATAAATAAACAGTGAAAAAATAAAGTAAACCATGACAGGATGCATGTCATGGTTTATTTTATTTTTTCACTTTTTTCAGGGGGTTGTGACACTAAAAAGGTTGAGAAACGGTGATTTAAAGGATTCCTGGTTGCATCAGTGTGTATTATCTTCTCTAGATGTTCCAGATTCTCTTGTCGTCTTTGTAGGATTTCCTGGTTGCAACAGCCAACAGCTCATGGCGACGTTTGGTTAATTGTTGCGCTGGTGCTCTAATTTAACTTTAACTCCGTAAATGTCATGCATTATATGTGTCACGTATCAAGAAGAGGAAGGGTTGAATCTCAGTTTTGAAGAGTCCTATGTTTTTTCTTGTAAAAATAAAAATAAAAATTAGAAAATCGTTCGCATGACTGTGAGATGGGAATGGGACGTTTCTACGCCGCCGGTTCTTCGCCGCCAGTTCATCGCCGCCGTTTCTACGCCGGGACGGTTCTACACCGGCCGTTTCTACACCGGCCGTTTCTACGCCAGCCGATTCTACGCCGCATTCAAATTAAATTAACAATTACAATTAAACTTTATTGTTTAAACACATACATACAGTCATAGAAAATAAAATAGAAAATACAAAAATTATCGAATCATTTAAAAAGTAGCATTAACATTTATTTTAATTTAAAAGATATTTTGTACATGCAAGTTACAATCGCCGCACAGTGGCTGAAATTGGAGCGCTGGCTGGCGCGACATCCCTCTCGGCGTTCGACCATTTGGTTGTTTATTGTTGTTTTTAAGTGTTTATATGAAATATTACAAAATTTTTGAAAGATTCTCTATAATAACTTCATAAATTGAAGGAGAATCCCAAACAATAAACATAACATTGTTAATCGATGTACATAGCAATAATACTTAGGATTTTCCAGACAGTGGGGAATAACGTTAAATAATGATAATTGGGGGTAGAATGGTTTAATGGGGGTAATTAGTGTAATTACACACAATAGGTAATCTAATTATATATTAACTCCTGCTAAAAATGCTCACACGCAAATTGAATGTATTTATAAACATTTTATAGTTGGCAGGTACCTACTTAAAAATATATTATACATTTAATGACATGCGCATTAAAATAACCAAACGGAAAAGACTCCAAAAGATAGTACAGGATATTTTATATTTATGTAATAACATAAATTAAAAAATATGTTATTACATAAATTACAGAATAATTAACTATGTTATTTTCAATGAAATTTTTAATTTTAGTGACTAATTGAAAATAAAATTCATTTTGACGTTTTATTAGTTATAGTAATAAAGGTAACATTATGTTAATCTTTCTTAGACATAAAGGAATCAAAGATTGAATTCAAAAAAATAATTGATGAAAAATACAATCATTCCTTAAAAATGCAATTACTGGAGTGGCTGGTGACGGCTGGTGATAATTTTTATTGTTCCATGTACAAAAAAGATACATCAATAATATTCTTTTAAAATTAGAGTGGAGAATCGTGGAGTTTTTTTTCCTACTCCATTAAAGAAAATAAATTTGAAAAAAAAATTTGGAAAAAAGATGTTAACTTTAAATCAAGATTTCCGATATAATTTATGACATAAATATCTCTTTACTGTTACTTTACTAAAGCTCATACCTTTAAAAATATTTTAAATGAATTTATAAAAAAAAAAAATCGATAATAAGTACACAAACAGCTAGATTCTGCACACCTTCAAACTCACCTAAATACAGCAGCGTAAAAGTGCGCCCAATAATCCTCTGTTCTGCGACTAATTACAGAATAATTAAGTTTCAGATGTAATTTTCAATGAAATTTTTAATTTAAGTGAGTAACTGAGAATAAATTCATTTTGACGTTTTATTGGTCATAGTATCAATGGTAACATTAGGTTAATCTTTCTTAGACATAAAGGAATCAAAGATTGAATTCTAAAAAAAAATTGATAAAAAATACAATCATTCCTTATAAATGCATTTTGGGAACATGCTGATCAGGGGCCGGTGACGCGCCAGCGTTCCAATTTCAGCCACAGAGCGCCGGGATTACCAGATTGGGACCCATTGACAAAGCAGGTAAGCAGAAGTTTTAATCCGGGTTATCTTAATGGTGTTATGGTTATCAACACAGGCCCATTAGCACAAAGGAGGTAATGAGAAGTTTTAATCCGCTTAAAATTCTAAAAACTGTTTAACAGTATTTGGTATAAATATGGGGCAGGAGCCCTTAACACATCACTCTAAGTGTATTCGTCACAAAGTAATCATTACGTTAGTTAACAGTGATCTTAATAATGGAACCAGCAGTTCTCAGCAAGAAAGGAAACGAGAAGTTTTCATATAACGGATATTTGTACGTTTTCGACAAAGTTAGTAAAAGGGACGCTAGTTTAAAATTTTGGCGGTGCGAAGAAGTGGGTCGCTGTAAAGGAAGAATTCACACGAGGGCTGGAGAAGTGGTCAACGAAATCAACAATCATTCTCACCCTTCCTCGGCAGCAGCCATACAATCAGCAACTGTTTGCACTAACATGAAACGTCGTGCAGAAGAAACTATGGAGGGCACAAGTGTAGTTATAAATCAGTGTATAGTCGACGTGCCTGAAGCTGTTTTAGCATCGATTCCAAATAATGCAGCCCTGAGAAAAATAATCAGAAGAAAACGGAATCAAATTAATGCTGCACCTGCTGATCCCGCAGACCTAAACGATTTGGTGTTGCCAAATCGATATAAGCTATATGTGCCTCAACCAGGAACAGAAGAAACTTTTTTGCTAAGCGACGATGGAGAGGGAGCAAACAGAATTTTAATTTTTGGAAGAGGGAGCTGGTTGCAGCATTTGCATAATGCCAATACATGGTACACTGATGGTACCTTCGCAATAGCACCGAGGCTATTTTCGCAAGTTTATATTGTTATGGCAACAAAACACGGAGGAGTGCATCCTATAGTGTATGCTCTGTTACCTAACAAGCAGCGTGTTACATACACACGTATGTTTGAACTAATTAAAACACTAGTGCCAAATTTAAGTCCAGGATCTATCATTTGTGATTATGAATATGCAGCTTTTAGTGCCATGAAAGATTGCTTTCCTGAAGTAAATGTAAAAGGTTGCTTCTTCCATTTAGCACAAAATATGAGGAAGCATTTAGCTCAGATTGGTGTTATTAGTCAATACAACAATGATGCTGAATTTGCATTGAGAGCTAAAATGGTCATTGCATTAGCATTTGTGCCAATAGCTGATTTAGATGAATACATTGATGCTTTAGCAAATGATTTGCCAGTAGAACTTCAGCCGCTTCTAAATTGGTTTGAAGACAGCTATGTTGGCCGTTTAAATCGACGCGGGAATGGTAGGCGCCCGCCTATGTTTCATCCAACAATGTGGAATTTATACCAGAGAACAATCGATGGAGAAGATCGCACCAATAATCATGCAGAGGCAGCCAATCGTCGATTGCGTTCTGAATTATGTATGCATCACCCAACTATTTGGAAATTTATAGATGGATTGCGAAAAGTACAAAAAGGACGAGACGCTTATTTTGAGCAACTTATCGCCGGACATTTACCACCGATGAAGCTGAAAAAATACCGTGACGCTGATGAACGTATTCGAAGAATTGTCTTAGATTATGAAAACAGGGAACCTCTAGATTATTTACGTGGCCTAGCACACAATTACCAAATGACGCATTAATCTTATTTTTCCTATTTATTCTTTTAATTTAAAATAAATGTTAATGCTACTTTTTAAATGATTCGATAGTTTTTGTATTTTCTATTTTATTTTCTATGACTGTATGTATGTGTTAAAACAATAAAGTTTAATTGTAATTGTTAATTTAATTTGAATGCGGCGTAGAATCGGCCGGTGTAGAAACGGCCGGTGTAGAACCGTCTCGGCGTAGAAACGGCGGCGATGAACTGGCGGCGAAGAACCGGCGGCGTAGAAACGTCCTAGACCCCTGTGAGATAGACATATAAAAATAATGAAATAACATTATCTTATACAAACAAGTAAGTAACCCGCCTCATTAGACGATATCTATTCTGAGACGGGTTCATATACATGCACACACACACACATACACACATATGTTCACATACGCATGCGTGCATAATCATAAAAACTCTCTCTGGTTTCAATCCTGAGATTGGTTTGCAGCAATGTCATCTATTCGTTTCTTCCACTCTTCCCTGTCTTGTGCGGCTCTTTTGAAGTCTGCATATGATGAGCAGCGCACGTCCACCAGCAGGTCCTCCAGGTACTCTCGGCGTGGGCGTCCCCTAGCGTTTGTCCCCTCGGTCATACCCTCCATTATGGCATGCAAGAGGCCTTCTTGTCTTATTACATGGCCGATCCATCTTGCGCGCCTTTCGGACAAGGTCCTGAGCAGGTGCCTTCCTCCTTCGATTCTTTGGAGAACCTCTTCATTTGTTATGTGGTCTCTCCAGGAAATTCCTAATAGTCTTCTATAAGACCACATCTCAAAAGCCTCTAGTCTCCGTTTATCTCTTTCGGATAGGCACCATGTTTCACAGCCGTACATCAAGATACTCCATACATAGGTCTTGATGAGGAGTATTCTCAGTTTCAGGTCTATATTATTTGATTCTATTATTTTCGACCTTTTATTGAATGCAAGCCTAGCCTGGTGTATACGGCTGTTGACCTCGCTCTTCGACCGACCGTCCCATGTTATTTTACTCCCGAGGTAGACAAACTCCTTGGTGTTCTTTAGTGGAACTCCTGACATCTCTACTCTCATCTGATGTTGCGTTCGGCCTACAGTCAGCAGCTTTGTTTTGTCTTTATTTATCTTCATGTTGTAATTGTTTTGAAGAATGCTTTGCATGATTGTTAAGGCCTCTTGGAGTTCTTCTTCGCTTTCAGCAATCATAGCAATATCGTCAGCAAACCTTATCATATCCACCTTTTGCCCGTGTATCTTTACACCTTTTCTGTGACTCATTCTCTCTCTCAAGTCGTCAATCGCACTTTGTATATAAGCGTTAAAAAGAACAGGTGACAGAGAGCATCCCTGTCTCACCCCTTGTCTTATACTGGCTTCTTTTGTATCATTGTCACATCTAATTATAGCGGCCTCATTCTTGTATAGCGCCTGGATTATTCGTCTATCTCTATATTTGATGTCAATTCTCTTCAGAATCTCGAAGAGTCTTTTCCATTCTACTTTGTCGAAAGCCTTCTCCAGGTCTATGAATGCGATGAATGTGTTTTGGTTTCTTTTTATTCTTTTTTCTAGTAGTATTCGTAGCGACAATATTGCTTCTCTGGTTCCTACACCTCTTCTAAAGCCAAACTGGTCTCCGGGAAGGATGTTCTCTACTTTTGGTTCGATTCTTTTTAGGATGATATTAGTCAATATTTTTGAGGCATGGGATATTAGGCTAAGAGTTCTGTGCTGTTCACATTTTGTCGTGCCCGCCTTCTTTGGTAATGCGACAATTAGGCATTTCTCGAAATCCTCTGGTATCTTTCCAGTCTTATACATTGTTTGTATCATTTTAAACAGGGCATCTATAGTTCCTTTTCCTGCTGGCTTAATTAGTTCAGCCGGAACGTCATCGATTCCGGGTGCTTTCCCGTTTTTGAGATTTTTCAGTGCGAGGTCAAACTCTTCTCTAGTGATTGGATCTCCCAAATCATCTGCGTCTACCTCGTTTTCTCTTTCTATCAATGTTTCGTTGTCATTATTTCCCTTTCCATTGTACAGCATTTCGAGATATCTTTTCCATCTCTCTCCTATTTGGTCCTTTTCGAAAAGTATTTTGCCGTCTTCTCCTTCTATCGCATTACCCTTTCCAGCTCTCATCCCAAAGAAGTCTTTCACCGCAGCGTGGGCTCTTTCTACATTTCCTCTCTTGAGGTCGTCGTTTATCTCATTGCACTTATTCTGGTAGAAAGTTTCTTTGGCTATTCTTGATTCTCTATTTATTTGGTTTCTCAGCACTTTGTATTTCTCTTGTGATTCAGCTCTTTTATCATTTTTGAGCTCTCTTCTATCCTTTATCATATTTAAGATCTCATCGGTTATCCATTCCTTTCGTGCTTGGGGTTTTTCCTTGCCTATAGTTTCCTCTGCCGTAGTTATAATCTTCGTCTTTATCATTTTCCAGATCGCATTCACGTTCTCCTCTTCCATTAGGTTGCACTCTTTTGTCTTTTCCCTAAAACTGTCGCTGATCTCTTTTATCTTTAATACTTTTGTATCCCATTTGAAATTTTTCCTCTTTTTTAATTTTTTCAGTTTTAGGAGACTTTTGGCCATTACCATATTATGGTCACTATCTATATCTGGACCGGAATAGCTTCTACAGTCTTTTATTTGGTTTTTAAATCTATGTCTAACCATTATATAATCTATTTGCAGTCTTTGTCTGTCTCCAGGGGATTTCCAGGTGTATCGCTGTCTTGGGTGGTGTTGGAAACAAGTGTTTGCTATCACTAATTTGTGTTTTTCGCAGAATTCTGTCAATCTGTTTCCTCTGTCGTTTCTTGCACCCAACCCAAAGGGCCCAATGCAAGTTCCTTCACGTCCTTCTCCTACGACAGCATTCCAATCTCCTAGGAGAATCAGATTTTCACCTGCTTTTATCTCTAATATAAGTTTATCTAGCGAACTGTATACCTCCTCCACTTCTTCTTCGCTATGACTAGATGTTGGCATATATACTTGGATAATTACAGTGTCTACAGGCTTAGTTTCTATTTTGACTAGAATAATTCTTCCGCTATATTGCACGTATCCCTTAACCCGTCTTCCCCACTCCTTGCACAGCACAACGCCTACTCCTCCTTGGCCAGGTTTATCCTTTATGCATCCTGTGTGGATGATTCTGTAGTTGCCACTCCAGAAGTCTCCGCAATTGGGCCATCTCATCTCTGTTATACCTAGGGCATTCAAATTTACTTTTTGCATCTCAGCTTTCAGATTATCCAGTTTGCTGTTTTGCAGTAATGTGCGGACATTCCACGTTGCCCATCTCGCTATTTGGTTTTTTGTATTTGATTTTTGTTTCGCTATTGACTTTGTGTTTCTAGCATCTCGAGCAGTCCCCACCCGGAGATCCGAACGGGGGACTATTTTACCTCCGGAGAATTTTACTTGAGATTGGGTATTCATGTTTTGCTGGTTCTTGGGATGCCACTTGGACCTTTAATGTGGTAGTTTCCCGTTTCTTTCCACATCCTATGCCGTTGACCTCGAAGGTTCTTCCGCCTTTGGAGATTATTTACTTCTCCAGGACAATAGGGTGCCCTAGACAACAGACGCCTGGTAGGGCGAAAGTTAGTGGTCAGCTTATTCCGGCCAACGCTCGGTCCCTGTCTATATTTGCCGATACGAGGTCGTTGCTCACTCCCCACCACGAGAAGGAAATAGATCAGGATTTTCCTTTCCTCAAACCTGAGACCAGAAGGCATTTCTCAGAGTTCTCCAGTACTTTCGGGGAGCAAAAGTATCTAAAATCTTGGTAAAATCATTGGAAATTGTTAAAAGGTTATCATAAAACCAAAAATCTTAATAGAATTAGGGAAATTGTTGTGATATAAATAGAAATTCATTAAACCAAGAATTTCGTTAAAACTTTAAAAACGCATAGTAATGCCAAGATCTAAATCTAAACATAGTAACATTTCAACAAAATAATATAAATAAACGTAGGAGGTTATTAAAAACTTAACATGCGTAAAATATAAGCAGTATTAATAGGATAGAATAAATCTCTATAAATGTAAATAACACGTATATGTAAATAGAGAATGAAGATTAGATTAGGATGGATAATCTCTACATCTCTACATATTATAAATTAAAGTCCTCCGCGTCGTCTGTCTGTCTGTCTGTTCGCGATAAACTCGAAAACTACTGAACGGATTTTCATGCGGTTTTCACCAATAGATAGAGTGTTTCGTGAGGAAGGTTTAGGTATATAATTTCTCAAGGATTTGTGTAAATTGGTTGAAACACAACGATAATTGTTAGAAGTGTCGGAAAAAGTCGAGCCGCCTGGTAGCTTTCATCGAAAACGCTGCTTAATCCTTTTTCGATATGACAAAACAATGCATGGTGGGATATTCCTCTTTTATAGATCTACAAAAAAGTCCGCGAAGGCACGAAGGCTATCCGTAAAAGTCTTTTACGGATAGCTTACTATTCTATCCCATTCTATCTTCTAAAAAAATGGTTACGTACATTGCGGTAATTGAAAAGTTATTTAGACGGATACAGTATTAATCCTTATTAACTTAAATACGTTAGTTACCCCAAGCATTTCATGCACATTATAATAAATACACAATCTTTCACATCATCTCTACTTACTATAAATTAAAGTCCTCCGCGGCATCTGTCTGTCTCTTCGCGATAAAATAAAGAGACCGGTGGTTATAAAGGTTTGATAACCATCCAGTACAGCCACAGCAACGCGTGGCGGGGTGGATAATATTTGGATGATTTGCATAGCGCAAGGGTAATGTATCAAATGATAGGCATGCGTTTGGCGTTTCCAGCAATGGTTGATATGACCTTTAATTATATATATACCTATACCAAAGTGGTAGATAATTTTTGATGTCCTCTTTAGTCGAGGGGCAAAGCTGTCGACTAGCGAACCGGAGGTCACGGGTTCAAATTCCGGCATGCGCAAATCAATTTGATTTGATTGGTTTGTGTTATTTCTTCATTAATTAAAAATAATATTATAGTATATTTGAGGCACGTTCCAGAGTGGAAGATCATCTCAGCATTGCCCTGCTGTAAATCACCATACAGAATTGAAACTTTTAAAATGGCTTTAGACGTGTTTAATGACTAGATCTGAAAATCAAGATACTTTCCCACCTTACTCTACCTCATCTCCTCCCCCTTTACTATCTTCAACCTCACAAGATACCCCATTTGTGGATGCCATAATATCACTGGCTTCAAGCGGTTCTGAGCAGTTGAAACTCTTGTGCGATATTTACATAAAAAATATCACCCTTCAGGACCACCAATCAGAATTGACACGTTGCTTGGAATGGCTTTAAGCGTGTTTAATGACTAGATCCAAATAGGCAGGTACTTTCCCATATCCACATGCCTCATCTCCCTCCCCTCTCCACTACCTTCAGCCTCACAACATACCTCAATTGGGGATGCCATAGTCTCACTGGCTCCAGACGGGAGCAGCCGGGACTCTTGTGAGGTATTCACATAAAAAATGGTATTAAGTCCTCCATTAATGGAGTGATCTGTATTTACTCTTCTTTAAATATCTCTATCAGCCTTCCCATCTCACACAAACTCACGTAAACATACTTCCCAAATACACAAACTCATTCACTTGTTCCAAGTATTCTATTCAACTATATTGCACACTGTTTTCACACAGTTTGGACTCTTGTGCGGTAGTCCCACATTATCACCAGCTGTTCTATTCCAGTGAACACACTCTTCAGTATGTTAAGATAGGGGCTATATTTAAGATCAAGGGTGTAATATATTGATCTTATTATATTTATTCACTTTTCTTACAATAGAATTATCCGGAATCTTGTTGAAATAAAAGAACCCTGTATGATGCTTCTTTCAGCAGTCCTACCGCAAACAACACTCTAAATTCAAACCATAGACGTGCGCTCCCAGCGCCCGTCTATTAAGGAGGTAGCTACCAGTAGGTACCAGTAGCTACCACATTCTCCCATACAAAGGGTTTTTCAGTTATATAAGAACTACAGAACAGATAGATGTGGCTTCCAATATATACATTCATGCGTCGTATATTTCTTATTCAGTCTTTCCAACAACAAAAATATCTTTGAAGATTTCACCTACAATTTTCGGTCTCTCAAAAAATAATGATTGTAGGCCAATTCACCCTTTACTGTTTACAACGCATTTTACACCTTATTAAAAGAAAATCACTCTCATAATTAACATCGTTTCGGGTATAAGAAGTTGCTTTGGATGTAGGTAGCTTTGGACACTTTATGCTGCGACATACATATAATATAATATATCATATTTACGCCCAGTATCATTCCAGTTTGTTCCATGACAATCCATGAACTTTATCATGCCATAGTTAGAAAGGTCATGGTTAGATGTCGAAGCTTTATTAATTGCATCCGTTAATTAACATAACAATTAGCAATGTTTACTAAACATTAATCAACTACGCAGACCCGTGTAAAATCAGGGGATATTACAATTATTGTTGGATCAGGGATTGGTTCTGTCTCCGACCTTGTTCTTGTTGTACATCAATGATCTTTGGTCGTGTGCACCAATTCATTGTGACGTGGATGACGGGAGAGTGACAATGACAATCTAGTCTCCTTCAACGGAAGCAATCTTTCCAACATGCTTTCCAATGATATGCTTGGTGTAACTCTAATTGACCAGTTCAGTCACGGGGGCTCCATCGAAGCCAGAGTCAAGTTAGCCTCTCAGAAGCTGAGCGTATTGTAGTACAGAGCCCGCATATACTTTAATAGTACAAAACTGCTGACCCCGTACAAGTGCGCCCTGTTATTGAATTTTACAGCCACCTCTGGTATGGAGCCCCAAAATACCTGAAAAAAAACCCCTTGACTTTGTGCAGAAACGGCGGTCCGTTTGATAGATTCCCCAATCTTAACAAACGAATTGCAATCTTTAGAGAACAGGCGTCAGGTAGGTATTCTGTCCTTGTTCTACCGGTATTACAATGGAAAATGCTCTGAGGGACTAGCGTCATTGATTCCTCCAGCACCGATTACCGATACTCCGGCACATCCCGGTTAGATGAGATGTTCTGGGTTCGATTCCCAGTTGCGACCATTATCTTTTTCTGGTTTTCTGTGTCTTGTTCTCTTTCACATTTTCGTTTAGATTATTATTGTTATCTTATAGGTAGGTACTTGTCTGAATTCTTGACTTCTTCAATTCACTTCAATTGTTCTTTGAAAAATGATACTCAGGTACATTGAATGCAAATTTGAGTTATTTGAACCAGATTTTAGGCAGGACTAAAACCACAGACTGAAACTAGATATTTTTTTGGTTAACTGTAATGTTTTAAATTTGTTGTATAATTCTATTTTATAATATCAATATAAGATTCGATCCCTCATTTAATCAAAGTATTTCGAATAAAAGTTGCTAAATCAACACTAAAGCTTTTCAACGCCAAAAATACTTGAAAACATTCACTATTTCCTGTGCAATGTGAGATTGCATGAAAGCTGCACAAGTCTGAAAAAAAAGCAGATTTTATCGTCAAGATAAATGTCACTCTCTTTTTAATCGTACATTTAAAACGGCGACATTTACTGACATACAACAGCCAGAAAAACAGCAAATCAAGCCATAAAAAAACAACCATAATGGATTATTTATTATAGGAAGATGTCGATTATCTGGTTCTTGGACTGCCCTCGCTACTGCTGACCTTCCACAGACGACATGGACATACAAGTAATGGACACGAGAGATAGGAACAGAAGTGAAGTCCCCACACTTGTCTACCATAAAACCAATCTGACTGTGAAGTCACCTAGTTCTATGGCCCCCGACATGATTAATGGCTTGACTCTGTTACCATTGTAATATCATGTACTCCTGGGATTTGACGATTCATTGGGATTTTTATTTTATTTTATTTTATTTTTATTTTTTATTATTATTGTACAACAGAATAATTCCAATTACAGTACAATTTAGTTACCCTATCAGCATTTAGGCAAGTGACTCTTCAATAATATTTTTAAGGCATATAAAGAACAGTCACTTACATCCAAATGGTTTGCAATTTCATTTAACAGCATCACTCCCCTCGTCATGCTATGCTTTGCCAAGACGTCTGTTCTGCCGTTCGGTACTTTAAATAAGTCATGATGTCGACTTCGGCTGTAGTGGTCTGGGTACCTAGCATGGTCGATCGACATAGGTTTTATCGAAAATATCGGTAACTTGTCATCGCTCCCGAGCACGACTGCAGACCGCTAACGAACAAATGAAAGTTCACAACGACTAACGGTTCCTAATTTATTTGTTCGTTAGCGGTCTGCAGTCGTGCTCGGGAGCGATGACAAGTTACCGACATTTTCGATAAAACCTATGTCGATCGACCATGCTAGGTACCCAGGTACATATAAATCATACCATCCCAAGAGAAATGGGCTATCGATGAAATTGTTCAAAATTTTGAAAGACAAAATAGCAAGACTTGCTTTCCGTCTAGTTTCTAGACTCACAGAATCAGTTTCCTCAAGTAAGTCAATATGGTGCATGAACCTTGGATAGGTTCCATGCTTCCGCATATAAACATACCTGAGGAATTTCTTCTGGATTTGCTCTAACATATCAATGTACTTCTGGTGGTACGGTGCCCAAACATCGCTCGCGTACTCCAACTTGCTTCTCAGTATGCCTTTAAATAACGCTAGCATAGCTTCTTGGTTATCAAACTGCTTACAAGTCCTGATGATGAACCCAAGAAGTTTGTAGCAAGACTGAGTGAGCTGCGATATATGGCAAGAGAATGTCAGTTCGGGATCAAAGACGACACCGAGATCCTTTACGGATTTTACACGTGATAACGTTTCGCCTTTTATTTTATAATCGTAAACTATAATGTTTTTACAACGAGTGAAGGACATTGTGACACATTTCTTTGTATTAAAATCTAATTTGTTTGCCAACGACCATTCAGATAATGCATCTAGATCAGTTTGCATTTTAAAGCAATCTTGTTGGAGGCTTATTTCTTATTTTTATTTAAATTGAAGGGAAATTAAATTATAAATTACCGAGGAAGGTGGATTAAACGAAGGCCTATTTTATTGCCATAAGAATACGCAGTTAAGGAGGCTTCGGGGTAATAGAGGCTTTGGAGTAATAAAGGCTTTGGGGTGTAATGCTGAGATGTCGTTTTTGAAGTAGGTATATAGAGATGAACGAACACCATATAACCGGATTCTGGTATTCAAATCTTCCAGGACATTTCCATCTTTAATATTTTTACATTTGCTCCACAGAGGAGGCCCTGAGGAAAATAATTTCTCTCAAAAGGAAGGATAGGAAGTTCTGGAAAGAAAACGGTACGAGGGTTGGATATACATAAATCCGGGAATCAGTTGGTCCAAGAGTGACGGATGCATAAATTCATCCCTCCAAAGCGGTGGGTCGAGAGAGTCCCCTTGGATAAGTAAAAAGGTCTTCTTCAACCCGTCTCTATCTATCTGGCCCGCCACGCAGCTGGGGGCAGGCGCATCCGCCGCCAATCTAGGAAAACCTCACCCCATGAACCCGGGCACCGCTGCCAAGTAACCAAACGTAGCGATCCACTCGGGATCCCTATGGAAGGGGTGTTGATTATGGCGGCGTTACCCAAACCCACCTCCCAAAATAAGGTATCAGGCTTAAAAGGTAAAAAGCTTGTTTTGTCAGGTTATTTAGATAGCCAGCGCCCTTAAGGTGATTTTTCAGACGGCAATTTTTATTATTATTGCTGGGTATTATTATTACATGGCCGTAGGATGCACCCAACAAATCCAAACTCTCTTATGTGGAAATCAAAATTTTTAAACGGTACCAAGATTCACATACCTAGGCTTCCTGATAACAAACGACAATAATACCACAGAGGAGATCCAGAAGCACACAGTAAGCGCAAGTCGTTCTTATTTCCGCCTACAAAACCAAATAAAATCCAGACTGCTGTCGAGAAACACGAAGATATTAGTGTACAAAACACTTATCAGACCAGTTTGTACGTACGCAGCTGAGACTTGGGTACTAAGAGGAATGAGCGAGCACCGGACGTTTTTGAAAGGAAAAATTTGAGGCGCATCTTCGGACCGGTTGTAGAAAATGGATTTTGGCGCAGACGTTATAACAATGAGCTCTATACTTTGTTTAAGGAGCTAAACGTTGCAAAAATTATAAAACTGGGAAGACTTCGGTGGCTAGGTCATGTGGAGAGAATGACCGAGCATCATGCACCAAAGTCCCTGCTGAACTCAAGACCAATAGGGCGAAGGAGCCTGGGAAGAAGATGGAGCGATAACGTCCTCAAAGACATAACTATCTTGTAGCTTCTAAACTGGAGAAAGTTGGCACAAAACCGAGATGAGTGAGGGAAGACTCTTGAGGTGGTCAAGACCCACCAGGGGCTGAAGAGCCAATAGTGATTATTATTATTAAGTACAATGTAATTTAAGTTTATTTGTCCAAATGTTGAATTTGTAAGAATTCGTTGGTTTTAGGAAGCGTTTTTCGTGTATTTTCATAAATTTTGTTTATTTTGTTTTTAAAGGGAGAAGTTAAAATATTTATGTTAATATGTTGAATAGAGCGGGAATACAGCGCTTATATAAAAATACATATATGGTTTTGCAATATGCTCGTTTCAGGTATTTTATTTCTACTGCATTCAGTCAACTTTCATATTTCATCCAACATCTGCCAGTTTCATGGTTCACTGTCATACACCAAGGCTGATAAGTATCATAAATCCATTACGGACTCCAATACCAGCTCTGCTTCTTTTGAAAACCTTTTATAAGCGACTGCTGCACACAATCCTCAATTAATTGAAATTGCTGCATTCACCGTTCATTCATCTCCTTATTAGCCTCCCCGCTCAACAATAATGACACGTAATTTTTATTTCAATGAGCAAGTTACCTACGACAGCTATAAAACTTGAGGGATATAAACAGATGCAACCGTAAACATTCCATTTTTAAATGAAATTCTAGAGGTTTCGACTATTTTCTACAAAAAAATATAGATTGATTTTAAAAAATTATTTTATCCGGTAAAGTTATGAGTATGTTTTAAATTTTGAAAAAATATGTTTATTTTTATTATATATATATATATATTATTGTAAATATATTATATATTTACACAGGAGGCTTGGGGAAATTATAATTATATCATTATAGGTTCACACAGGAGGCCTTGGGGAAAATAATTCCCCGCAGGCCCTATGTTATCTTTGGCGATGCTGTGTGGAAGGTATTTTTAGGAAAGGAAGGAGAGGAAGTTCTGGGAAGGAAAATGGTATTAGGAGTGGGTAGGAATCTGGGGGTCAGTGTGTCCAGGAGAGACGGACGTATGAATCCACCCCTCCCACTGCAGTGCAAGGCGATTTCATAGAGAGTACAGCTGGAGAAGCCAAAGGGACTCTCAACCATTCTCTTCCAATCCTGCCTGCCATGCAGCTGGTGGGGACGCTTCTGCCGCTAAGGCATGGAAATACCTCTCCCCATGATCTCGGGCAGCCCTGTTAAGTCACCAAGCGTAGCGAACCACTTGGGGTGACCTATGGCAGAGGTGTTGGTTATCCAATATTGGTTCCCGGGCGGCGGTACCCACCCCCGCCTCCCAAATTGAATATGATTAGGTTACAGCGTTAGTCGTTGGCAAATTTATTAAATTTTTAAACAAAATGTTGTATTGTACAACACACATTTGAAATCATATAATCATGCAGGAAAATAAATCAATACATTATCTGGGAGAGCTGCTTTTCAGAATTTTAATTTTAGTTCAAATAAATTCACTAAAAAATCCGAACACGTGATTTGTATCGAAAATTCTTCATTTTTCTATTTATTTATGGTCTTACAAACTAATAGTACAAATATTTACAAGAAAATTATTTCAAGAAGTACATAATTTTTCATTTTTTTACATCACCCGTTTGGGCATTTTTATTGCTTGAATGTAGGTATAAATTAATACATATTTTGAACGAAAAAAATCGATATTGAGTTTAGAATAATCAATCTTTTTCATCGGAACGGCCCTGTATAGTTGCAAGGATACCATTGAAAATTGTTTTCTCGGCTACTGGTTAACGGGCATTAAGTCAGTTAAAGTATTCAAAAAGTTTTTTTTTTAATACTTCAGTTATTATCACCAGTTAAAATTTATGAGAACTCGTTAAAAGCCTTGTTTTGTCATGAAAAATACGCAATATACGAAACGATACATTAAAACTCATGTGTTTGCTGTTCAAATTAATTTAATTTCGTCGTAAAAAATATGTCGATGGAGGTTTTATTTACCGCAATATATCTGATAGTAAATTCCTTAAATACTTTAGTTAATTTATTGCCTGATTTAAACTGATTATGCACTCTCTGAAGCATGTAGTTGGTTGTTTAATTTTTTGTATGGAAATAAATTACAACTTCTGTTAGCTCTGTTTCTTTTCAAATAATGGTCAGTTTACTTTCTAGTTTAATTTATTAACGTTGTGTTGAATTCGCAAGGAGTTTTGTCTGTTAACCATCTAGCTAATTGGTACTAAAACGTATTAAAACCTGTTTTTAACTAAACGTTTAGTCTTGTTTTCTGCACAAATTGCAAATTAGGATTTTGGCCGTTTTTTTATTCATGCCTGTTTATGCCACAATTCTTTTGGTTTATTGAACACTTCAGTGTGTTGTGTAAATCAAATTATGCTATCTTCAATTTTGGTTTGTTGAACACTTCAGTGTGTTGTGTAAATCAAATTATGCTATCTTCAATTTTGGTTTATTGAACACTTCAGTGTGTTGTGTAAATCAAATTATGCTATCTTCAATTTTGGTTTATTGAACACTTCAGTGTGTTGTGTAAATCAAATTATGCTATCTTCAATTTTGGTTTATTGAACACTTCAGTGTGTTGTGTAAATCAAATTATGCTATCTTCAATTTTGGTTTATTGAACACTTCAGTGTGTTGTGTAAATCAAATTATGCTATCTTCAATTTTGGTTTATTGAACACTTCAGTGTGTTGTGTAAATCAAATTATGCTATCTTCAATTTTGGTTTATTGAACACTTCAGTGTGTTGTGTAAATCAAATTATGCTATCTTCAATTTTGGTTTATTGAACACTTCAGTGTGTTGTGTAAATCAAATTATGCTATCTTCAATTTTGGTTTATTGAACACTTCAGTGTGTTGTGTAAATCAAATTATGCTATCTTCAATTTTGGTTTATTGAACACTTCAGTGTGTTGTGTAAATCAAATTATGCTATCTTCAATTTTGGTTTATTGAACACTTCAGTGTGTTGTGTAAACCAAATTATGCTATCTTCAATTTTGGGAAATGTTGTGACACTAATGAGAGAAAGCGTAAGGGAACGATTGATTAGATCTGGTAACTAACGATGCTCATCATAAAACTAACATTAATGGATTATATTCTTTTCCCCTTCCAATTTTCCCATATATATATATCAATTGAATTCGTTTACAGTCCTGTTTTTTGGGTTTTATGTAAAAAATTGGAAATAAAATAACTAAGACTACAAACCCTCCTCAAACCACTGGAGTGATTAAAACTTTATCCTCCGTTGGCTCGATATTTTCAGAAGATCATTTTTAAAATTTATCGCCAACATTTAAAAAAACATACCTTTGAATTTTCACATAGAGACATAAAAAACTTATTGCTTTATATAGCCAATGATTAAACCTGTATTTGACCGTTTAACTCATATTTGTAGGATTTATAAACATAATATAAAAATATCGCTAAGATTATAACCGCGCGAATCCTGCACGAGTGTTTCTTTGAAACTTCCGTGAGAGGTACTTATTCGAAACAACATAGAATATTTTCAATATTTATATATTGTCTGCGGTATACTTGATAATGAAAGGTGAACATCTATGGAGAAAGGACTTAAGAGCGTTTAACCAGCCAGCGGACGAAAATCCACATTTCGTCGAAAGTTATTCTTCCGATCGTGCAGGGCGGTTACAATGAGAAAGATTAATTATTCTCCGTACCAGCTTTTTAAAATTATAACTCAATATCGAATTTATTTCAATCCAAATTAGCTTTAATTTATACCTTCATCCAAAAATGCTGAAAGGCGTGATGATAAAACTATTAAAATAGTGTACTTTTTGTAGTTACTTTTTGATTATAAGTATTTATCATTTTTCAATAATGTCTAAATTTAATAAGAATGTTAAAAAAATCTGAAATATATTAGTTCGTAAGTGCGCAAATAAATACACAAATGGACCAATTTTCGTCAAGAAACACATGTACGTACATATTTTTTAATGATTTTATAGAAACTAAAATTAAAATTCTAATACATAACTTTGCTAGATAATGTATTGATTTATTTTACTGCATGATTACATTATTTGAAATGGGTGTGGTATAATACAAAAACTTTTTTGAAAATTTAACAAATCTGCCAACGACCTATGGAATAACCTTATTATACTAAAAATTTTAAAAAATTCGAAAAATTTATTACATACGAATGCTAGAAAAAAGAACAATCTTTCGAAATCCATTTATAATTTTTTGTGGAAAAGAGTCAATACGTCTAAAAACTTTTTTGAAAATGACGTATTTCCGGCTTTCTCTGGTAATGCCCTCTTAATTTTAACCGTAAATAGCTGATCAGAAATTCAGCGTTATAAAACAGTCTACGAAATTTGGATTGGTCGAAAATTGGTCAAAATAGATATAATATTTCTAAAGCTTCGTTTTTCAAAAAGCAATCGGAGACATTTAAAATGGCGCAAGTATATGGCAAAAATCGCTCAAGTGGATAAAAAATTCAATAATGTAATGAAGAAAAATAATGTTTAACTGTAAATCGCAGCATAATTTTGATAATAGATTTGGGAATGTTGTAGACATATTTAGATCTTGTTGCCAGATTAGTGATGAAACGAAATCATGGTAAATACTTGGCTAAAATAGGCTCTCCATAGTTAATATATGTAAGTATAAGGTATTAGGGATGTACTTGACTTACTTTATTAAACAGATATTTCGGATTTTGTTTGGGGTAAAAATTGTAAACTAAATTTTGGTCTCTGGTGACATATTCGAATGGTTTGTTTTTCTATATAACTAAAAGCCTAGAAAATAAATATGTATTGGACAACAAGAGGGGTTGGGCGGTTACTAGAATGACCAGTGACGACATGCGAAATAATTAAAAAAAAATAAATGTAGAATATAAATTTTATTGTTATTATATTCAAGAAAACAACAGGACAGATATTACGTATTATATTTTCAAGAAAACGATGACATGACCACTTGTTTTAACAATCTAAATCTATACAATCTAAATCTTTGTAGTTCTAATTTTGAAAAACGCTTAACTACCTATTCTTAACCTAGCTCTGTTTAGCTACTTTCCCAAGTAGGTACCCAACTTTATTACTTTATTTTTGCCTTTTTTATTTTGAGTTCGGTCGTTTGAACACTTTGTAAAACATGTGGTCGGTCATAACTTAGGCCCTATGGTACCGAACAGACTGAAATTTTGGTTTCTTACTAAGAGTTATGTCTTACTAAGAATTATGGTCTCTTAAGATTCCGTCTAAACGAATCAATCAAAAAATCTTCAAAAAGAAGAATTAAAAAAAAATCATCGTTTTACGGGTGCTTTGTCACACTTAGGATCACAACATACGCCCTATGGCACCAAATCGACAAAAATTTTGGATTCTTACTAAGAATTATGGACTTATCACGAATCAATGAAAAAACCTTTCAAAAGAAGAATTAAAAAAAAATCATTTTACGTGCGCTTTGTCAAACTAAGGACCAGCTGAAATTTTGTATTCGTACTAAGAAACATGGTCTGTACATGAAAAAATTCACCGTCTTATCACCTGGGTTCGGTCGTTTTAACACTTTGCAAAGTTTGGGCTGGGTCATGACATAGGCTCTACGGCACCGAAACGACTGAAATTGTTGATCCATACTAAGAATCATGGTCTGTACCCGAATCAGTTCAAAAATCTGCCAAAATAGGAATTAAAAAAATCACCTTAAAACGAAATCAGTGTTAAAAATTTTGTATTCCTAATAAGAATCATGGTCTGTACACGAATCAATCAAAAAATCTGTCAACAGAGGAATTTAAAAAAAAATCACCGTTTCAGTAATCACCTTTTCAGGTCGGTTGTTTGAACACTTGGGGTGTTACAAAAAAATCATCGAAAAGATAAATAAGACAATTACCAAAAACTTACCGATTTAACACTTGGGAGCGGTCTTAAAAGGCTCTTGGGATCAGTCGTTTTAACATTTGTATTCGGTCAAAACTTCTGCTCTTTGGCACCGAACCGATTGAAATTTTGGATTCTTACTAAGAATCACGGTCTGTAGCGGAATCAATCGAAAAGTTTTCCAAAAGAGGAATTAAAAAAAAAGATCGTTTTACCACCTGGGGTCGGTCGTTTTAACATATAAGTTCAGTCGTAACGTCAGCCCTATGACACCGAACTGAATGAAAATTTGTATTCCTAATAAGAATCGTGGTCTATACCCGAATCAATCTAAAAATCTGTCAACAGAAGAACTTAAAAAAAAATCACGGTTTCAGTACTTAAGGTCGGTTGATTTAGCACTTGGGGTAAGTCGTTTGAACACTTGGGTTCGGTCGTATCTTCGGCCCAAATTCAGTCGGTTCGGTGCCATAGCATCATAGTAATCTACGGTCTGTACCCGAATCAATACAAAAATCTGCCAAAGGAGGAATTTTTAAAAAATCACTGTTTTAGCTCTAGGATTCTGTCGTGTTAAAACGACCCACCCATAGTCCTAATCACTAGGGGTGGGTCGTTTTAACACTTGGAATCAGTCGTTTTAGCACTTGGGTTCGCTCGTCACTTCAACCCCATAGACATAGACCTCTCTGATTGGTTCCTCATCCGACTGAAATTTTGGACTGTTATCAATCCAAAAATCTGCCAAAAGAGGTATTGTTAAAAAAAATCCTTGTTTTAAAACTTGGGGTCGATGTTTTAAGCACTTTGGGTCGGTTAAACGGTGTGTTAAAACACTTGAGTTCGGTCCTTACATAAGCCCTATGGCATCGAACCGACTTAAATTTTGGTATCTTTCTAAGATTCGTGGTCTGTACATGAATCTTAAAAAAAACCTTCGAAAAGATGAATTTTTACAAAATTTACCGTTTTAACACTTGGGATCGGTCGTTTCAACACTTGGGTCGGTCGTAACGAATTAATTAAAAAATCTGCCAAAAGAGGAATTGTTAAAAAAAATCCTCGTTTTAACACTTGGGGTCGGTGTTTAAACACTTGAGTTCGGTCGTTCATCAACCCTATGACATCGAACCGACTGAAATTTTGGATTCCTAATAAGAATCTTGGACTGTACCCGAATCAATCCAAAAATCTGCCGAAAGTGGAATTGTTAAAAAAAATCCTCGTATTGACACTTGGGGTCGGTGTTTAAAGCACTTTGGTAGGTCGTTTTAATGCTTGGGTTCGGTCGTTACTTTGACCCAACGACACTGAACCGACGGAAATTTTGAATTCTTACTAAGAATCATAGTCTGTACCCGAATCAATAAAAAATCTGCGAAAAGAGGAATTCGAGCAACAGGGATCGGTCGTTTTCGCTCTTGGGATCGGTTGTACCAATGGCGTCTAACCGACTGAAATCTTGATATCTTTCTAAGAATCATGATCTGTACAAAAATCTTTAAAAAAACCTTCGAAAAGATGAATTTTGACAAAATTCACCGTTTTAACACTTGGAATCGGTAGTTTCAACACTTGGGTTCGGTCGTCACTTCGCACGAAACCGACTGAAATTTTGTATTCTTACTAAGAATGTGCACGAATCAATCCAAAAATCTGCCGAAAGTAGAATTTTTTAAAATATCACCGTTTTAGCACGGGCGGTCAGTCGTTTGAGAAACTGAGTTCGGTCGTTTTTGCTCTTGGGATCGGTCGTATCTTTGGCCCAATGGCATCGAACCGACTGAAATTTTGGATTCTTACTAAGAATCATGGTCTGTACCCAAATCAATCCAAAAATTTGCCAAAAGAGGAATTGTTAAAAAAATCCTCGTTTTAACACTTGGGGTCGGTGTTTTAAGAACTTGGGGTCGGTCGTTTTAACGCTTGGGTTCGGTCGTAACTTCGGCCCAATGGCACTGAACTGACTGAAATTTTGGGTTCTTACTGTATTATGATAAGTCTGAACACGAATTAATAAAAAATGTTCCATTAGCATAATTTAAAAAAAATCATCGTTTTACGGCGCTTTGTAACAACACCTTGAGGTCGGTCGTATCTTAGACTCTATGGAACGATCCGACTGAAATATTGGATTCTTACTAAGAATCATGGTCTGAACCCAAATCGATCAAAAAATTGGCCAAAAGAGGAATTGTTAAAAAAATCCACGTTTCAACACTTGGGGTCGGTGTTTTAAGTACTTGGGGTCAGTCGTTTTAACGTTTGAGTTCGGTCGTAACTTCGTCCCAATGACACTGAACCAACTGAAATTTTGGATTCTTACTGTATTATGATTAGTCTGTACACGAATCAATAAAAAATGTTCCATAAGCATAATTTAAAAAGAAATCATCGTTATACGGCGCTTTGTAACAACACCTTGTGGTCGGTCGTATCTAAGACTCTATGGCACCGATCCGACTGAAATTTTGGATTCTTACTAAGAATCATGGTCTGTACCCAAATCAATCCAAAATTTGCCAAAAGAGGAATTGTTAAAAAAATCCTCGCTTTAACACTTGGGGTCGGTGTTTTAAGTACTTGGAGTCGGTCGTTTTAACGCTTGGGTTCGGTCTTAACTTCGGCTCAGTGGCACTGAACCGACTGAAATTTTGGATTCTTACTGTATTATGATTAGTCTGTACACGAATCAATAAAAAATGTTCCATTTGCATAATTTAAAAAAAATCATCGTTTTACGGCGCTTTGTAACACAACTTTGTAACACAACATCTTAGACTCTATGGCATTGATCCAACAGAAATTTTGCCAATAGAGGAATAGTTAAAAAAATCCTCGTTTTAACACTTGGGGTCGGTGTTTTAATTACTTGGGGTCGATCGTTTTAACGCTTAGGTTCGGTCGCAACTTCGGCCCAATGGCACCGATCCGACTGAAATTTTGGATCTTGACTAAGAATCATGGTTTGTACCCAAATCAATTAAAAAATTTTCCAAAAGAGGAATTGTTAAAAAATTCTCGTTTTAACACTTGGGGTCGGTGATTAAATTACTTGGGGACGGTCGTTTTAACGCTTGGGTTCGGTCGTAACTTCGGCCCAATTGCACTGAAGCGACAGAAATTTTGGATTTTTACTGTATTATGATTAGTCTGTACACGAATCAATAAAAAAGGTTACATAAGCATAATTTTAAAATTTGCCAAAAGAGGAATTGTTAAAAACATTTTACACTTGGGGTCAGTGTTTTAAGTACTTCGGGTCGATCGTTTTAACGCTTGGGTTCGGTCGTAACTTCGGCCCAATTGCACTGAGGCGACTAAAATTTTGGATTTTTACTGTATTATGATTAGTCTGTACACGAATCAATAAAAAAGGTTACATAAGCATAATTTAAAAAAAAAATCGTCATTTTACGGCGCTTTGTAACAACACCTTGTGGTCGGTCGAATACTAGACTCTATGGCACCGACCCGACGGAAATTTTTAATTCTTCATAAGAATCATGGTCTGTACCCAAATCAATACAAAAATTTGCCAAAAAGGGAATTGTTGAGAAAATCTTCGTTTTAACACTTGGGGTCGGTGTTTAAAGTACTTAACGCTTGGGTTCGGTCGTAACTTCGGCCCAATGGCACCGAAACGGCTGAAATTTTGGATAATTACTAAGAATCATGGTCTGTACCCAAATCAATCCAAAAATTTGCCAAAAGACGAATTGTTAAAAACATCCTGGTTTTACACTTGGGGTCGGTGTTTTAATTACTTGAAGACGGTCGTTTTAACGCTTGGGTTCGGTCGTAACTTCGGCCCAATGGCACTAAACCGACTGAAATTTTGGATTATTACTAAGAATCATGGTCTGTACCCAAAGCAAAGCAAAAATTTTCCAAATGAGGAATTGTTAAAAACATCCTCGTTTTACACTTGGGGTCGGTGTTTTAAGTACTTGGGGTCGGTCGTTTTAACGCATGGGTTCGGTCGTAACTTCGGCCCCATGGCACTGAACCGACTGAAATTTTGGATTCTTACTGTATTATGATTAGTCTGTACACAAATCAATAAAAAATGTTCCATAAGCATAATTTAAAAAAATATCGTCGTTTCACGGCACTTTGTAACAACACCTTGTGGTCGTTTGTATCTTAGACTCTATGACACTGATCCGACTGAAATTTTGGATTCTTACTAAGAATCATGGTCTGTACCCAAATTAATCCAAAAATTTGGGAAAAGAGGAAGTGTTAAAAAAATCATCGTTTTAACACTTGGGGTGGGTTTTTTAAGTACTTGGGGTCGGTCGTTTTAACGATTGGGTTCGGTCGTAACTTCGGCCCAATGGCCCTGAACCGACGGAAATTTTGGATTATGACTTAGAATCATGGTCTGTACCCAAATCAATCCAAAAATTTGTTAAAAGAGGAATTGTTAAAAACATCCTCGTTTTACACTTGGGGTCGGTGTTTTAAGTACTTGGGGTCGGTCGTTTAAACGCTTGGGTTCGGTCGTAACTTCGGCCCAATGGCACTAAACCGACTGAAATTTTGGATTTTTACTGTATTATGATTAGTCTGTACACGAATGAATAAAATAGGTTCCATAAGCATAATTTTAAAAAAAATCCTCATTTTACGGCACTTTGTAACAACACCTTGTGGTCGTTTGTATCTTAGACTCTATGACACTGATCCGACTGAAATTTTGGATTCTTACTAAGAATCATGGTCTGTACCCAAATCAATCCAAAATTTGCCAAAAGAGGAATTGTTAAAAAAAACCTCGTTTTAACACTTGGGGTCGGTGTTTTAAGTACTTTGGGTCGGTCGTTTTAAAGCTTGGGTTCGGTCGTAACTTTGGCCCAATGGCACTGAACCGACTGAAATTTTGGATTTTTACTGTATTATGATTAGTCTGTACACGAATCAATAAAAAAGGTTCCATAAGCATAATTTAAAAAAAAATCGTCATTTTACGGCGCTTTGTAACAACACCTTGTGGTCGTTTGTATCTTAGACTCTATGACACTGATCAGACGGAAATTTTGGATTCTTACTAAGAATCATGATATGTACCGAAATCAATCCAAAATTTGTCAAAAGAGGAATTGTTAAAAAAATCCTCGTTTTAGCACTTGGGGTCGGTGATTTAAGTACTTTGGGTAGGTCCTTATAAAGCTTGGGTTCGGTCGTAACTTTGGCCCAATGGCACTGAACCGACTGAAATTTTGGATTCTTACTGTATTATGATTAGTCTGTACACGAATCAATACAAAATCTTCCAAAGGCATCATTTTAACTAAAATCATCGTTTAACGGCGCTTTGTAACAACACCTTGTGGTCGGTCGAATACTTGACTCTATGGCACCGAACCGACAGAAATTTTTAATTCTTCCTAAGAATCATGGTCTGTACCCAAATCAATCCAAAAATTTGCCAAAAGGAGAATTGTTGAAAAAATCTTCGTTTTAACACTTGGGTTCCGTGTTTTATGTACTTGGGGTCGGTCGTTTTAACGCTTGGGTTCCGCCGTAATATCGGCCCAATGGCGCCGAACCGACAGAAATTTTGGATTTTGACTAAGAATCATGGTTTGTACCCAAATCAATCCAAAAATTGGCCAAAAGAGGAATTGTTGAAAAAATCCTCGTTTTAACACTTGGGGTGGGTTTTTTTAAGTACTTGGGGTCGGTCGTTTTAACGCTTGGGTTCGGTCGTAACTTCGGCCCAATGGCACCGAACCGACTGAAATTTTGGATTATGACTTAGAATCATGGTCTGTACCCAAATCCATCCAAAAATTTGCCAAAAGAGGAATTGTTAAAAACATCCTCGTTTTATACTTGGGGTCGGTGTTTTAAGTACTTGGGGTCGGTCGTTTAAACGCTTGGGTTCGGTCTTAACTTTGGCCCAATGGTACAAAACCGACTGAAATTTTGACTTTTACTGTATTATTATTAGTCTGTACACGAATCAATAAAAACGGTTCCATAAGCATAATTTAAAAAGAAAATCGTCATTTTACGGCGCTTTGTAACAACACCTTGTGGTCGTTTGTATCTTAGACTCTATGACACGGATCCGACTGAAATTTTGGATTCTTACTAAGAATCATGGTCTGTACCCAAATCAATCCAAAATTTGCCAAAAGAGGAATTGTTAAAAAAATCCTCGTTTTAACACTTGGGGTCGGTGTTTTAAGTACTTTGGGTCGGTCGAATTAAAGCTTGGGTTCGGTCGTAACTTTGGCCCAATTGCACTGAACCGACTGAAATTTTGGATTCTTACTGTATGCTGATAAGTCTGTACACGAATCAATACAAAATCTTAAAAAGCATCATTTTATCTAAAATCATCGTTTTACGGCGCTTTGTAACAACACCTTGTGGTCGGTCGAATACTGGACTCTATGGCACCGACCCGACGGAAATTTTTAATTCTTCCTAAGAATCATGGTCTGTACCCAAATCAATCCAAAAATTTGCCAAAAGGGGAATCGTTGCAAAAATCCTCGTTTTAACACTTGGGGTCGGTGTTTTAAGTACTTGGGGTCGGTCGTTTAAACGCTTGGGTTCGGTTGCAACTTCGGCCCAATGGCACCGAACCGATTGAAATTTTGGATTATGACTTAGAATCATGGTCTGTACCCAAATCAATCCAAAAATTTTCCAAAAGAGGAATTGTTAAAAACATCCTCGTTTTACACTTGGGGTCGGTGTTTTAAGTACTTGGGGTCGGTCGTTTTAACGCTTGGGTTCGGTCGTAACTTCGGCCCAATGGTACCGAACCGACTGAAATTTTGGATTATTACTAAGAATCATGGTCTGTACCCAAATCAATCCAAAAATTTGCCAATTTAAGAATTGTTAAAAAAATCCTCGTTTTAACACTTGGGGTCGCTGTTTTAAGTACTTCGGGTCGGTCGTTTTAACGCTAGGTTCGGTCGCAACTTCGGCTCAATGGCACCGAACCGACTGAAATTTTGGATCTTGACTATGAATTATGGTTTGTACCCAAAGCAATCCAAAAATTTTCGAAAAGACGAATTGTTAAAAACATCCTGGTTTTACACTTGGGGTCGGTATTTTAATTACTTGGGGACGGTCATTTTAACGCTTGGGTTCGGTCGTAACTTCGGCCCAATGGCACTAAACCGACCGAAATTTTGGATTCGACCCGACGGAAATTTTTAATTCTTCATAAGAATCATGGTCTGTACCCAAATCAATACAAAAATTTGCCAAAAAGGGAATTGTTGAAAAAATCTTCGTTTTAACACTTGGGGTCGGTGTTTAAAGTACTTGGGGTTGGTCGTTTTAACGCTTGGGTTCGGTCGTAACTTCGGCCCAATGGCACCGAAACGGCTGAAATTTTGGATAATTACTAAGAATCATGGTCTTTACCCAAATCAATCCAAAAATTTGCCAAAAGACGAATTGTTAAAAACATCCTGGTTTTACACTTGGTGTCGGTGTTTTAATTACTTGAAGACGGTCGTTTTAACGCTTGGGTTCGGTCGTAACTTCGGCCCAATGGCACTAAACCGACTGAAATTTTGGATTATTACTAAGAATCATGGTCTGTACCCAAAGCAAAGCAAAAATTTGCCAAATGAGGAATTGTTAAAAACATCCTCGTTTTACACTTGGGGTCGGTCGTTTTAACGCATGGGTTAGGTCGTAACTTCGGCCCCATGGCACTGAACCGACTGAAATTTTGGATTCTTACTGTATTATGATTAGTCTGTACACAAATCAATAAAAAATGTTCCATAAGCATAATTTAAAAAAAAATCGTCGTTTCACGGCGCTTTGTAACAACACCTTGTGGTCGTTTGTATCTTAGACTCTATGACACTGATCCGACTGAAATTTTGGATTCTTACTAAGAATCATCGTCTGTACCCAAATTAATCCAAAAATTTGGGAAAAGAGGAAGTGTTAAAAAAATCATCGTTTTAACACTTGGGGTGGGTTTTTTAAGTACTTGGGGTCGGTCGTTTTAACGATTGGGTTCGGTCGTAACTTCGGCCCAATGGCACCGAACCGACGGAAATTTTGGATTATGACTTAGAATCATGGTCTGTACCCAAATCAATCCAAAAATTTGTTAAAAGAGTAATTGTTAAAAACATCCTCGTTTTACACTTGGGGTCGGTGTTTTAAGTACTTGGGGTCGGTCGTTTAAACGCTTGGGTTCGGTCGTAACTTCGGCCCAATGGCACTAAACCGACTGAAATTTTGGATTTTTACTGTATTATGATTAGTCTGTACACGAATGAATAAAATAGGTTCCATAAGCATAATTAAAAAAAAAATCGTTATTTTACGGCACTTTGTAACAACACCTTGTGGTCGTTTGTATCTTAGACTCTATGACACTGATCCGACTGAAATTTTGGATTCTTACTAAGAATCATGGTCTGTACCCAAATCAATCCAAAATTTGCCAAAAGAGGAATTATTAAAAAAATCCTCGTTTTAACACTTGGGGTCGGTGTTTTAAGTACTTGGGGTCGGTCGTTTTAACGCTTAGGTTCGGTCGCAACTTCGGCCCAATGGCACCGAACCGACTGAAATTTTGGATCTTGACTAAGAATCATGGTTTGTTCCCAAATCAATCCAAAAATTTTCCAAAAGAGGAATTGTTTAAAAATTCACGTTTTAACACTTGGGGTCGGTGTTTTAA
This sequence comes from Limnephilus marmoratus, assembly GCA_917880885.1. Classification (NCBI taxonomy): domain Eukaryota; kingdom Metazoa; phylum Arthropoda; class Insecta; order Trichoptera; family Limnephilidae; genus Limnephilus; species Limnephilus marmoratus. The sequence goes on along the minus strand of OU862927.1, from coordinate 5,526,147 downwards.
TAACTTGGGGACGGTCGTTTAAACGCTTGGGTTCGGTCGTAAATTCGGCCCAATGGCACTCAACCGACTGAAATTTTGGATTCTTACTGTATTATGATTAGTCTATACACGAATCAATAAAAACGGTTCCATAAGCATAATTTAAAAAAAAAATCCTCATTTTACGGCGCTTTGTAACAACACCTTGTGGTCGTTTGTATCTTAGACTCTATGACACTGATCGGAGTGAAATTTTGGATTCTTACTAAGAATCATGGTTTGTACCCAAATCAATCCAAAATTTGCCAAAAGAGGAATTGTTAAAAAAATCCTCGTTTTAACACTTAGGGTCGGTGTTTTAAGTACTTTGGGTCGGTCGTTTTAAAGCTTGGCTTCGGTCGTAACTTTGGCCCAATGGCACTGAACCGACTGAAATTTTGGATTCTTAGTGTATTATGATTAGTCTGTACACGAATCAATACACAATCTTCCATAAGCATAATTTTTACTAAAATCGGCGCTTTGTAACAACACCTTGTGGTCGGTCGAATACTTGACTCTATGGCACCGACCCGACAGAAATTTTTAATTCTTCCTAAGAATCATGGTCTGACCCAAATCAATCCAAAAAATTGCCAAAAGAGGAATTGTTAAAAACATCCTCGTTTCACACTTGGGGTCGGTGTTTTAAGTACCCAAGTACCAATGTCGGTCGTTTTAACGCTTGGGTTCGGTCGTAACTTCGGCCCAATGGCACCGAACCGACTAACATTTTGGATTCTTTCTGTATTATGATTAGTCTGTACACGAATCAATAAAAAATGTTCCATTTGCATAATTTTAAAAAAAATCATCATTTTACGGCGCTTTGTAACAGCACCTTGTGGTCGGTCGTATCTTAGACTCTATGGAACGATCAGAATGAAATATTGGATTCTTACTAAGAATCATGGTCTGTACCCGAGCCAAAATAAAATCTTTTATAAGCATTAATTAAAAAAAAATCATCGTTTAACGGCGCATTGTAACAACACCTTGTGGTCGGTCGAATATTAGACTCGATGGCACCGACCCGACTAAAATTTTTAATTCTTCCTAAGAATCATGGTCTGTACCCAAATCATTCCAAAAATTTGCCAAAAGAGGAAGTCTTAAAAAAATCCTTGTTTTAACACTTGGGTGAGTTTTTTAAGTACTTGGGGTCGGTCGTTTTAACGCTTAGGTTCGGTCGCAACTTCGGCCCAATGGCACCGAACCGACTGAAATTTTGGATCTTGACTAAGAATCATAGCTTGTACCCAAATCAATCCAAAAAATTTCCAAAAGAGGAATTGTTAAAAAATTCACGTTTTTACACTTGGGATAGGTGTTTATATAACTTGGGGACGGTCGTTTAAACGCTTGGGTTTGGTCGTAAATTTGGCCCAATGGCACTCAACCGACTGAAATTTTGGATTCTTACTGTATTATGATTAGTCTATACACGAATCAATACAAAATCTTCCATAAGCATCATTTTAACTAAAATCATCGTTTAACGGCGTTTTGTAACAACACCTTGTGGTCGGTCGAATACTAGACTCTATGGCACCGACCCGACAGAAATTTTTAATTCTTCCTAAGAATCATGGTCTGTACCCAAATCAATCCAAAATTTGCCAAAAGAGGAATTGTTGAAAAAATCCTCGTTTTAACACTTGGGGTGGGTTTTTTTAAGTACTTGGGGTCGGTCGTTTTAACGCTTGGGTTCGGTCGTAACTTCGGCCCAATGGCACCGAACCGACTCAAATTTTGGATCATAATACTTAGAATCATGGTCTGTACCCAAATCCATCCAAAAATTTGCCAAAAGAGGAATTGTTAAAAACATCCTCGTTTTATACTTGGGTCGGTGTTTTAAGTACTTGGGGTCGGTCTTTTAAACGCTTGGGTTCGGTCGTAACTTCGGCCCAATGACATTAAACCGACTGAAATTTTGGATTTTTACTGTATTATGATTAGTCTGTACACGAATCAATAAAAACGGTTCCATAAGCATAATTTAAAAAAAATCGTCATTTTACGGCGCTTTGTAACAACACCTTGTGGTCGTTTGTATCTTAGACTCTATGACACTGATCCGACTGAAATTTTGGATTCTTACTAAGATTCATGGTCTGTACCCAAATCAATCCAAAATTTGCCAAAAGAGGAATTGTTAAAAAATCCCTCGTTTTAACACTTGGGGTCGGTGTTTTAAGTACTTTGGGTCGGTCGTTTTAAAGCTTGGGTTCGGTCGTAACTTTGGCCCAATGGCACTGAACCGACTGAAATTTTGGATTCTTACTGTATTATGATAAGTCTGTAGACGAATCAATACAAAATCTTCCAAAAGCATCATTTTAACTAAAATCATCGTTTTACGGCGCTTTGTAACAACACCTTGTGGTCGGTCGAATACTAGACTCTATGGCACAGACCCGACGGAAATTTTTAATTCTACCTAAGAATCATGGTCTGTACCCAAATCAATCCAAAAATTTGCCAAAAGTGGAATTGTTGAAAAAATCCTCGTTTAAACACTTGGGGTCGGTGTTTTATGTACTTGGGGTCGGTAGTTTTAACGCTGGTGTCAGGCCGTAACTTCGGCCCAATGGCACCGACCCGACTGAAATTTTGGATTTTGACTAAGAATCATGGTTTGTACCCAAATCAATCCAAAAATTTGCAAAAAGAGGAATTGTTGAAAAAATCCTCGTTTTAACACTTGGGGTCGGTGTTTTAAGTACTTGGGGTCGGTCGTTTTAACGCTTGGGTTCGGTCGTAACTTCGGCCCAATGGCACCGAACCGACTGAAATTTTGGATTATGACTTAGAATCATGGTCTGTACCCAAATCAATACAAAAATAGGCCAAAATAGGAATTGTTGAAAAAATCCTCGTTTTAACACTTGGGGTCGGTGTTTTAAGTACTTGGAGTCGGTCGTTTTCACGCTTGGGTTCGGTCATAACTTCGGCCTAATGGCACCGAACCGACTGAAATTTTGGATTATGACTTAGAATCATGGTCTGTACCCAAATCAATCCAAAAATTTGCCAAAAGAGGAATTGTTAAAAACATCCTCGTTTTAACACTTGGGGTGGGTTTTTTTAGTACTTGGGGTCGGTCGTTTTAACGCTTGGGTTCGGTCGTAACTTCGGCCCAATGGCTTCGAACCAACTGAAATTTTGGATTATGACTTAGAATTTTGGCGAGATACTTACGTGGACTCCAACACGTTGCCAAAGGATGGTCAGCGGGTTTAAATAAATAGTGTGATGAAGTTTGACTTGCATTTATTCACACAAAGCCGACAGGGTTTATTATTACATTTATCAGAAGGATTTGAGATTTAGAAAGGTGGCGTACAAAAGCAACTCGACAACCGGGGCGTGAAATCAGAATGACAGGCCAAGTCGCCGTGATTCTCGTGCGGGTTTCTAATGTTGCCCGTGTAAAAAGACATTTATGTGGCTATTGAATTTGTACGCTGCCTTCCACTACATACCTCCACCTCAGTTTGTAAAACGATATAAAAAATAAATGTAAAATTAGTTTATTGGTTTCAATGCGTTCCAGAAAATATAATGAAAAAACATCACATGTTGGTATTGTGAGTAGAGTCGAATAATAATCTGCTTTTAATTTAACAATATGTTATTATATTTTCTGAAATGCATTAGATATGATTACTTAAATTAGATTTTACAGTCGTAAATAGAAGGAAGAGTGATTCTGTATTTTAATATAAACAGTTTCAAAAGTGATTTGACATACATTATATAAACTTGGTTTATTCTGTGTGGGACCACCCACCACACGAAACATGCTGACTTCTGGATTAGATTAAAAATGCAACATTGTATGTCACCTAACTTTTAAAGCTAAATTTAAAAACTTACTTGATTGTGAAATATGTGTGTAACATTATAAATATAGTATTTTAACATGGATTTTGAATTTGAAGCTATAAACATAATGTTATTTCTAGGAGTATGCTCCAACTAGATTGACTATGTATATAATCAATGAATTGCATCTACAAACTTTATGTTTGGAGCATATGTACAGGATGTTTGCGACTAGTATCACTTAAAATTAATATAAATATCAAAAATACCTCACAATACTTCAATTGTGTATTATTAACAAATAAAATTATTAGTTCAGAGAGAAAATACTTAAAAGTTACTGCGTCAACAAACGTTTTTTGTTTGGAGCAAGGAGTGTCACGCAGTTATGCTTTAACCTGTCAAGGGCCAGGGTTTTTTACCTTACCTTTTTTAAATTACCTTAATAACAAGAATGGAGGAAGCTATTTTAAGCTTTATTTTATGTTATAAATTAATGGAATAAAATTTAAAATCGCATCCAAATTATTTGAATTAATATTCTTTTTTGAAATTCCAGTCTCGCGCGCGGGCGCGTTCCTGGCCTTTGAAAGGTTAATTCAAATCACCCTTTCAGGTAATTTGCTAAAACTATTTATTATATAATACAGGTTTAGAATGTTTGATCCTAAACTAATCAAATATTTCAGATTTGGAAAGTAGTAGATATTATAAAATGTACAACGTATTCGTTTTCTATGAACATGAGATATGAAATCCTGGTTCTATCATTTTTAGAGTAATAATATCTCATCAATTGTTTACAAGTGTAGTTTATATAATTTTTATACTGGTTTTTATAAATGAACTTGATATGTATTTGCTAATACCTTTGTAAACACTTAAGGAGTGATTTATAGATAAAAAAATTTCTATCAACACATTCTATCAGGCGAGGGACATGTACGCTTGATAGGATATGGATAAAAAATAATCATATTGTTGTAAATATTTACATTTCATTAAAAGAAATGGTATAAAAAATATTGTATGATTTAAATGTTAAAATCTCAACAACATGTTCATTCGGATATGTGGATGTCATCAAACATTCGACTGAACATGGTTAAATTTTATAATATTATAAGAGTACGCAAAACGTAATCAAAGTTAGTTAAAAGTTACTAAAGGTACATGTGAAAGTCAACGCGTCTAGCGGAGTGGTTTGAAACTTGGATAAGTTATTCATGAATGGATACATCAATGTGTGTTATTTTGTTAACATGATCAATATTACATACATTATGTTCTAGTTATACTTAAAAGTTATTTTAAGTGCATGTTGCATTATAGTAAGATATAAATTATATGTGCTATATTAAAGCATGATATATTATGTTTGGTTCTGTTATTGTAACCTACTAAGAGAACGCTTATCTTAGCGTAACGTTAAATGATTTCTTATACATAGATGTTTTAATCGTGTAATATACGATTGTAAAGTTGACTTAAAACTAGCTACATGTTATTTACATGGTTGAAGAATGAAAAAATTTTCATCAGTTACACGAATTATAATAGTACTAATACTAGAGCTCAAAATTCTATCAAAATTTGAAGACTGTAGTATATTTGTTCAGTATTTTTTAAATATATGCTTTGGAATTCGAATGAGTTTTTCTATGTGTTTTATACTTATTTTTTATAAATCTGTTTTGTATAAATCATTTTAGATTTGATATGGATTTGTAAGAATATAAATGAGAGAAAGAATTTATATTGAAAAGAATTTATACTGCCTTAGTGCCATTTATTTGCGTACTGATTGGTATCTGTCAGGGAAATGCACCCTTCGACCGGATCTTGTTCTTGTTATGTTTTCTGGGAGTGGTTCCTGAACAGATGTAGAAATAGGTACGTTGTCTTCTACTGGTATAAAAGCAGGCTTTAGGCGTTCTATCGAGACACGCTTCGGTTTCCCATTTATGCTGATGACAAATGTTTTTTCATCGCGTTCTTCGACTTTATATGGTCCTTCGTAAGGGTTTTGGAGCGATCTTCTTCCTCCATCTGTTCTGAGGAATACATGGGTAGAAGTAGGCAGATCTTTGTGTATAAAGATTTTTCTTGTACCATGAGCACTTGCAGGAGTTGATTTTATGTCATCAAATTTTCTTTGTAGACGTCCAACATAAGTGTCAGGTTCTTCCCTTGGAGTCTCAGTGAAGAAATCACAAGGTAACCTGAGAGTTCTACCGTATGTGAGTTCGGCTGGTGAACATTTTAAATCGTCCCGAACTGTTGATCTCAAACCGAGTAGGATAAGAGGGAGATTCTCTAACCAGTTTGGGTCTCCGCTTGCTACGAGGCTGGCTTTTAATGTGCGATTCCATCTTTCGATCATACCATTGGCTTGCGGGTGATATGCGGTAGTTCTTGTATGCTCGATTCCAAACTTCTCAGTCAATTTCCTAAATAAAAAACTCTCAAACTGTCTTCCTTGGTCTGTTGTGATGGTTAACGGTGTCCCGTGACGAGCAGTCGACAGGGCAGTAGCGACGGTTTCGGCTGACATGTCTTTTAAAGGTATAGCTTCGGGCCAGCGAGTAAATCTGTCGATCATGGTTAACAGGTATCGGTACTCGTTGCAAGCTGGAAGAGGGCCCACTATGTCGATATGGACATGCCGGAAACGATCTTCAGGCAAAACATAAGTTTTATTTTACATCTTTCATTTTACATCATACCGTATGTTTGGTGACTTTGGCTTTTTGGCACGCAATACAGTGCTTGACGAAGTTTTTTATATCTGTCGCCATGTTGGGCCAAACAAATCTTTGTTTTATAGTGTTAGTTGTTCCGAGGATGCCTGGATGGCAAAGATTATGGATGCTTTCAATCACTTGGTCTCGCATGCAGGCTGGAACGAAAGGTCTGACATGGCCTGTGGAGATGTCACACCAAACTGAAGCATCTGTGCCAGGTATCACCATTTGACGTAAAGCGAGGGTGGTGTCATCTTTTGCCTTACTAATTTCTTCAGTTTGACACTGCACTATTCCCATCTGCCTGTAGTCAATTTCAGTAGGACAATTAATCTCATCGATTCGAGATAGTGCGTCTGCTACTACGTTCTGTGATCCAGAAACATGCCTGATGTCTGTGGAGAATTGAGCAATAAAATCCAACTGTCTTTCTTGACGTGGAGAGCTAGATGCTCGCTTTTTGCTAAAGGCAAAGGTGAGTAGCTTGTGGTCAGTGTAGATTGAAAAATTTCGACCTTCAATGTGGTTCCTGAAATACTTTACAGCTTCGTAAACGCCAGTAAGTTCACGGTCAAAGGTGCTGTACTTCCGCTGTGCGGGTGTAAATTTTTTCGAGAAGAATCCCAGGGGTTCCCAAGAATTGTTGTTGAGTTGCTGTAGTGTTGCTCCCATAGCTATATCACTAGCGTCAACCATTATTGAAATTCTTGCTGTCGGGATTGGGTACGCAAGTAAAGCTGCATTTGCTAATTGCCGCTTACAATTCTCGAATGCTTCTGTGAGTTCTTGATTCCATGTGAGTATCCTTTTGTCATTCTTTTTGTAACCATTTATACAGTTGAATAACTTAGTCTGTATGTTTATGGAATTGGGCAGGAATCTGCGATAATAATTTAACATTCCTAAAAAGCGTCGTAAGTCTTTCGCTGTTTTAGGTAATGGGAACTCTGTGACTGCTGTTACCTTTTCCTTGATAGGTGACATTCCTTTTTGGGTGAGCGTGTGACCCAAGAAGTTCACTGTGTGTACACCAAATTTGCACTTATTTATATTTATAACCAGATCATATTCGGCGAGACGTTTTAGTAGTAAATCTAGATGCCTTTTGTGCTCTTCTTCGTTTTTGGAAGCGATGAGGATGTCATCCAGGTAAACGAAGCAAAAATCCAGGTCCCTTGTTACAGAATGCATAAATCTTTGAAAGCTTTGTGCTGCGTTTGATAGCCCGAATTGCATAGACGTAAATTCGAATAGGCCAAACGGGGTGATGATCGCAGTCTTCGGTATATCGGCCGCTTCCACCGGTATTTGGTGATAAGCGCAAGACATATCTATGGTGCTAAATATAGTAGCGTCAGATAATTTATGTGCAAAATCATTCAGTTGCGGTATGGGATATTTGTCCGGAATTGTCTGGGCGTTCAAGCGGCGATAGTCCCCACATGGACGCCATTCGCCATTCGGTTTTCTAACCATGTGCAAGGGGCTGGCCCAATTACTCTTTGATGGCCTGCAAATCCCCTGCTCCATAAGGTATTTAAATTCTTTTTTGGCTGCTTCAAGTAGAGCTGGTGCGAGTCTACGAGCACGCTCAGTGACAGGAGGTCCCTTGGTCTCAATACAATGTGTTACATTGTGTCTTTTTAATCAGGGATTTTCATGTTAGGCCTTGTTAAGTTCGGGTATTTATTCAGGATGTCCCTATATTTTTGTACAGTAGAAATAGTAGAGATTCCAGAAGTTGGTCCTTTGTAGGTTATTCCCCTGATTAATAGTTCTGTAGATTGGTCTGCAATGGTTGCTTTCTTGAGATCCACTGTTAAGTTAAAATTGTGAAGAAAATCAGCTCCTAGTATGGGTCTTGAAACATCAGCGACAATGAATCGCCATTTTAATGCTCGTCGAAGGCCAAAATTGAGCTCGACGGTCCTTGTACCATATGTTTTGATTGGGTTTCCATTCGCTCCATACAGGGTAGTGGGGCAGTTGTCAGAAGTGACATTATTCTTGTTATAAGACTGGTTTCTTGGGAGGACTGAAATATCGGCGCCCGTGTCGACAAGGAATTTTTGCCTAGTTTGTTGGTCATATACGAAGAGACGACAAGTTTTGCTGGGAATCTCACATGTCCCTACTGTGAGGTTGTCGTTTTCCGAGTTTTTCTTGGTAAATGAACATGGTTGCAAACACCTGTATGCTTTTTCCCCGAATCTTCTGTGGAAACTGCAGATGCCATTATTGTTTCTATTTGGAGATTTATCACGAGACCTGGACCTAGGTCTTCTTGTGAAGTCCCTCTGTGTGGAATTTTGATACGAGTAGTTCCTATGAGGACTCTGATTTCGTTTTCCTCGATAGTTTGAAGATTGGTTCGGCTGAGTAAGCTTCAATTGAGATACTTCTCGGGTTAATGCAGAAATTTGTTGTTGAAGTTGGAGTAATATTGAAGTTTCCGTGGGTTCCGATCTTGATGTGGATGGTTTACTATTGCGGTCGACGACACTACAATCTGTCGATTGGTAAACATCTAATATTTTGTCAGCCGTGGACGCCAGTTGGCTCACATTATTTTCCGTGAGTGCTGATAATATTGCCTGCACATGTTGCGGTAGGCGCTGCAACCATAATGTACGAACTAATGCGCTCTCCGCTAAAGCTGGACCAGCTAGTTCTAACATGTGCCTTAAGAGTTCGGTTGGTTTCCGGTCTTCAAGTTGGATTCCAGTAAGCAAGCGAGTTAGGCGCTTCTCCGCAGAATCCTGCAGACGATCAATAAGCGCGGTCTTGAGGGTAGTATATTTGTCCGTTATTGGTGGTTTCGTGACTATGTCACTCACGCTTTGTAGAGTTTGCGAATCTAAGGCTGCGACGATGATGTTATATTTGGTGAAGTCATCTTTAATACGTGAATTCGCAAACTGAGCCTCTACTTGGACTATCCAAAGTTGAATATTCTCCTTCCAGCAAGGGGGGAGCTTTACTGAAACGTGGTGGATCGCTTGATCGGAGTTATTAGAGCTGGTAGATTCCATGGTTGATTGTGTTTTTTTCTTGACTTCTGCCGTAGAAGTTGTTCCGAAGATTTGTTCGAAGTTTAAGTCTTCGTCAGAAGTGGTCATTTCGCATTACATACAAAATTGGCAAATATGGCAGAAAACGTATTGCAAGAAAAATATTGCAAGAAATGAATCATATGTGAAATATGTTTTTTTTTAAATTATGACCCGTATTAATTAAAAAATTATTTAAAATTTTTGGCAAAATTGTTAAAAATTAACAATATTTTGTAATAGATTCCATCGATTGTTATATAGAAAGCGTTCAGCAAAGTTTAAAATTAGAATGTACTGTCTGTAGGACTTAATTTTCGAATATCTTTTGTAAAATAATCTGTAAAAGTTCATAGCTCCAAGAAATGTTAAAAAATTACTGAATTTCGATATTGTACTTGAAAAGAAATGTGCTGATAGGTAGCATTATTATGGATTTACTCCAAATGATAATAAATCGAATTGTAGGTAGTTATTTTCTCGAGATGATTTCAGATTACTAAAGTTCCATAAATTTTTTAAAGGAAATATACTAAGTTGCGACATTTTAAATATGTATCAATCAATTAATGTAACATTTTTATACATGCTGAAACAAAACCAATCATTAGTTTTTTTCTTCAAACATTTACGTTTTATGACGGTGTTCCTCTGTCGTAAAATTCTCTGCCAGCTGTCATGCGGTCGGTTGAAATTCTGGGTACAGCGTCACTTCCCGGCTTATCGGTGATGTCAGGAATCTCTCGCCAGCTGTGTTGATTACGGTCACGGTCATTATCTGCGTCATTACTAGAAAAGATTGTACACGGCAATTAAATTCTTTTTAGAAACAATGGTGGATATTGAAGGATCAGATTATAAGATCACGATGTTTGTAATAGTAAATATTAAAGCAATTATACTTTGGAATCTTATTGAAGATTAAATATTAATTATTCATTATTATTGCTAGAATTAGCGTGATTGACTTCAAATGTATGTGGGTACATAATTTTAAAACAAAATGTACATCGTAATATAAAATGCACGTGGGTAACAACAAGATATGCTGAAAAAACATATTATTTGGTCATTAATCTTTGGTAGTTTTATGCTTATAACTGAATTATCGTGATAATTCAGGCTATGCGTGAATTATAAGCCTCGCATATATTTTTTAAAAAATACTGAGGTCCCGTGGGCGTACTACAAAATTTAAACAATACGATTTAAATAAATCGAAGCATGTTAAGAATATTGATGAAAGCAAATATATTAAAACAATGCTCACCGGGTAATTTGGTAACTTGCTAACAACGTATGCAGGGACATTGGAGGTCTAGTTTCGTTTTCAAATATAGAGTCGTTTTTACCAAAAAAATTAGAGTCCTTGCAAGAGCCTTGAAGGGGTAACCATCTGTTACCTATACCAGGGCGGGTAAGTGGTGGGTCCTCCAATGTCACCGGGTAATTTCCTCAGGATCCTGGTTTCACGCCGCGATCGGCAAGTGCCCTCGATATTTTTCGCCATTGTTCGCTCTGTAAGTCGGGTTCACCAATTTGGCGGGATACTTACGTGGACTCCAACACGTTGCCAAAGGATGGTCAGCGGGTTTAAATAAATAGTGTGATGAAGTTTGACTTGCATTTATTCACACAAAACCGACAGGGTTTATTATTACATTTATCAGAAGGATTTGAGATTTAGAAAGGTGGCGTACAAAAGCAACTCGACAACCGGGGCGTGAAATCAGAATGACAGGCCAAGTCGCCGTGATTCTCGTGCGGGTTTCTAATGTTGCCCGTGTAAAAAGACATTTATGTGGCTATTGAATTTGTACGCTGCCTTCCACTACAGAATCATGGTCTGTACCCAAATCAATCCAAAAATTTGCCAAAAGAGGAATTGTTAAAAACATCCTCGTTTTACACTTGGGGTCAGTGTTTTAGGTACTTGGGGTCGGTCGTTTAAACGCTTGTGTTCGGTCGTAACTTCGGCCCAATGGCACTAAACCGATTGAAATTTTGGATTTTTACTGTATTATGATTAGTCTGTACACGAATCAATAAAAACGGTTCCATAAGCATAATTTAAAAAAAAAATCGTCATTTTACGGCGCTTTGTAACAACACCTTGTGGTCGTTTGTATCTTAGACTCTATGACACTGATCAGACTGAAATTTTGGATTCTTACTAAGAATCATGGTCTGTACCCAAATCAATCCAAAATTTGCCAAAATAGGAATTGTTAAAAAAATCCTCGTTTTAACACTTGGGGTCGGTGTTTTAAGTACTTTGGGTCGGTCGTTTTAAAGTTTGGGTTCGGTCGTAACTTTGGCCCAATGGCACTGAACCGACGGAAATTTTGGATTCTTACTGTATTATGATGTCTGTACACGAATCAATACAAAATCTTCCAAAAGCATCATTTTAACTAAAATCATCGTTTTACGGCGCTTTGTAACAACACCTTGTGGTCGGTCGAATACTAGACTCTATGGCACAGACCCGACGGAAATTTTAAATTCTACCTAAGAATCATGGTCTGTACGCAAATCAATCCAAAAATTTGCCAAAAGTGGAATTGTTGATAAAATCCTCGTTTAAACACTTGGGGTCGGTGTTTTATGTTCTTGGGGTCGGTAGTTTTAACGCTGAGGTCAGGCCGTAACTTCGGCCCAATGACACCGACCCGACTGAAATTTTGGATTTTGACTAAGAATCATGGTTTGTACCCCAATCAATCCAAAAATTTGCCAAAAGAGGAAATGTTGAAAAAATCCTCGTTTTAACACTTGGGGTCGGTGTTTTAAGGACTTGGGGTCGGTCGTTTTAACGCTTGGGTTCGGTCCTACTTTCGGCCCAATGGCACCGAACCGACTGAAATTTTGGATTATTACTAAGAATCATGGTCTGTACCCAAATCAATCCAAAAATTTGCCAAAAGAGGAATTAAAAAAAAATCCTCGTTTTAACACTTGGGGTCGGTGTTTTAAGTACTTGGGGTCGGTCGTTTTAACGCAGGGTTTCGGTCGTAACTTCGGCCCAATGGCACCGAACCGACTGAAATTTTGGATTATGACTTAGAATCATGGTCTGTACCCAAATCAATCCAAAAATTTGCCAAAAGAGGAATTGTTAAAAACATCCTCGTTTTACACTTGGGGTCGGTGTTTTAAGTACTTGGGGTCGGTCGTTTAAACGCTTGTGTTCGGTCGTAACTTTGGCCCAATGGCAGTAAACCGACTGAAATTTTGGATTTTTACTGTATTATGATTAGTCTGTACACGAATCAATAAAAAAGGTTCCATAAGCATAATTTTAAAAAAAATCGTCATTTTACGGCACTTTGTAACAACACCTTGTGGTCGTTTGTAACTAAGACTCTATGACACTGATCCGACTGAAATTTTGGATTCTTACTAAGAATCATGATCTGTACCCAAATCAATCGAAAATTTGCCAAAAGAGGAATTGTTAAAAAAAATCCTCGTTTTAGCACTTGGGGTCGGTGATTTAAGTACTTTGGGTAGGTCGTTTTAAAGCTTGGGTTCGGTCGTAACTTTGGCCCAATTGCACTGAACGGACTGAAATTTTGGATTCTTACTAAGAATCATGGTCTGTACCCAAATCAATCCAAAAATTTGCCAAAAGAGGAATTAAAAAAAAATCCTCGTTTTAACACTTGGGGTCGGTGTTTTAAGTACTTGGGGTCGGTCGTTTAAACGCTTGTGTTCGGTCGTAACTTTGGCCCAATGGCAGTAAACCGACTGAAATTTTGGATTTTTACTGTATTATGATTAGTCTGTACACGAATCAATAAAAAAGGTTCCATAAGCATAATTTAAAAAAAAATCGTCATTTTACGGCACTTTGTAACAACACCATGTGGTCGTTTGTATCTTAGACTCTATGACACTGATCCGACTGAAATTTTGGATTCTTACTAAGAATCATGATCTGTACCCAAATCAATCGAAAATTTGCCAAAAGAGGAATTGTTAAAAAAATCCTCGTTTTAGCACTTGGGGTCGGTGATTTAAGTACTTTGGGTAGGTCGTTTTAAAGCTTGGGTTCGGTCGTAACTTTGGCCCAATTGCACTGAACGGACTGAAATTTTGGATTCTTACTAAGAATCATGGTCTGTACCCAAATCAATCCAAAAATTTGCCAAAAGAGGAATTAAAAAAAAATCCTCGTTTTAACACTTGGGGTCGGTGTTTTAAGTACTTGGGGTCGGTCGTTTTAACGCTTGGGTTCGGTCCTACTTTCGGCCCAATGGCACCGAACCGACTGAAATTTTGGATTATTACTAAGAATCATGGTCTGTACCCAAATCAATCCAAAAATTTGCCAAAAGAGGAATTAAAAAAAAATCCTCGTTTTATACTTGGGGTCGGTGTTTTAAGTACTTGGGGTTGGTGGTTTAAACGCTTGGGTTCGGTCGTAACTTCGGCCCCATTAGGCCGGCCATTGCACTAAACCGACTGAAATTTTGGATTTTTACTGTATTATGATTAGTCTGTACACGAATCAATAAAAACGGTTCCATAAGCATAATTTAAAAAAAAAATCGTCATTTTACGGCGTTTTGTAACAACACCTTGTGGTCGTTTGTATCTTAGACTCTATGACACTGATCCGACTGAAATTTTGGATTCTTACTAAGAATCATGGTCTGTACCCAAATCAATCCAAAATTTGCCAAAAGAGGAATTGTTAAAAAAATCCTCGTTTTAACACTTGGGGTCGGTGTTTTAAGTACTTTGGGTCGGTCGTTTTAAAGCTTGGGTTCGGTCGTAACGTTGGCCCAATGGCACTGAACCGACTGAAATTTTGGATTCTTACTGTATTATGATAAGTCTGTACACGAATCAATACAAAATCTTCCAAAAGCATCATTTTAACTAAAATCATCGTTTTACGGCGCTTTGTAACAACCTGTGGTCGGTCGAATACTAGACTCTATGGCACAGACCCGACGGAAATTTTTAATTCTACCTAAGAATCATGGTACAGACCATGGATTGATTTGGGTACAGACCCAAATCAATCCAAAAATTTGCCAAAAGTGGAATTGTTGAAAAAATCCTCGTTTAAACACTTGGGGTCGGTGTTTTATGTACTCTTTGTCGGTAGTTTAACGCTGAGGTCAGGCCGTAACTTCGGCCCAATGGCACCGACCCGACTGAAATTTTGGATTTTGACTAAGAATCATGGTTTGTACCCAAATCAATCCAAAAATTGTCCAAAAGAAGAATTGTTGAAAAAATCCTCGTTTTAACACTTGGGTTTTTTTAAGTTCTTGGGGTCGGTCGTTTTAACGCTTGGGTTCGGTCGTAACTTCGGCCCAATGGCACCGAACCGACTCAAATTTTGGATTATGACTTAGAATCATGGTCTGTACCAAAATCCATCCAAAAATTTGCCAAAAGAGGAATTGTTAAAAACATCCTCGTTTTATACTTGGGGTCGGTGTTTTAGGTACTTGGGGTCGGTCGTTTAAACGCTTGGGTTCGGTCGTAACTTCGGCCCAATGGCATTAAGCCGACTGAACTTTTGGAATTTTACTGTATTATGATTAGTCTGTACACGAATCAATAAAAACGGTTCCATAAGCATAATTTAAAAAAAAAAATCGTCATTTTACGGCGCTTTGGGAAAAGAGGAAGTGTTAAAAAAATCATCGTTTTAACACTTGGGGTGGGTTTTTTAAGTACTTGGGGTCCGTCGTTTTAACGCTTGGGTTCGGTCGTAACTTCGGCCCAATGGCACCGAACCGACTGAAATTTTGGATTATGACTTAGAATCATGGTCTGTACCCAAATCAATCCAAAAATTTGCCAAAAGAGGAATTGTTAAAAACATCCTCGTTTTACACTTGGGGTCGGTGTTTTAAGTACTTGGGGTCGGTCGTTTAAACGCTTGTGTTCGGTCGTAACTTTGGCCCAATGGCAGTAAACCGACTGAAATTTTGGATTTTTACTGTATTATGATTAGTCTGTACACGAATCAATAAAAAAGGTTCCATAAGCATAATTTTAAAAAAAATCGTCATTTTACGGCACTTTGTAACAACACCTTGTGGTCGTTTGTATCTTAGACTCTATGACACTGATCCGACTGAAATTTTGGATTCTTACTAAGAATCATGATCTGTACCCAAATCAATCGAAAATTTGCCAAAAGAGGAATTGTTAAAAAAATCCTCGTTTTAGCACTTGGGGTCGGTGATTTAAGTACTTTGGGTAGGTCGTTTTAAAGCTTGGGTTCGGTCGTAACTTTGGCCCAATTGCACTGAACGGACTGAAATTTTGGATTCTTACTAAGAATCATGGTCTGTACCCAAATCAATCCAAAAATTTGCCAAAAGAGGAATTAAAAAAAATCCTCGTTTTAACACTTGGGGTCGGTGTTTTAAGTACTTGGGGTCGGTCGTTTTAACGCTTGGGTTCGGTCCTACTTTCGGCCCAATGGCACCGAACCGACTGAAATTTTGGATTATTACTAAGAATCATGGTCTGTACCCAAATCAATCCAAAAATTTGCCAAAAGAGGAATTAAAAAAAAATCCTCGTTTTATACTTGGGGTCGGTGTTTTAAGTACTTGGGGTTGGTCGTTTAAACGCTTGGGTTCGGTCGTAACTTCGGCCCCATTAGGCCGGCCATTGCACTAAACCGACTGAAATTTTGGATTTTTACTGTATTATGATTAGTCTGTACACGAATCAATAAAAACGGTTCCATAAGCATAATAAAAAAAAAAATCGTCATTTTACGGCGCTTTGTAACAACACCTTGTGGTCGTTTGTATCTTAGACTCTATGACACTGATCCGACTGAAATTTTGGATTCTTACTAAGAATCATGGTCTGTACCCAAATCAGTCCAAAATTTTTCCCAAAAGAGGAATTGTTAAAAAAATCCTCGTTTTAACACTTGGAGTCGGTGTTTTAAGTACTTGGGGTCGGTCGTTTTAACGCTTGGGTTCGGTCGTAACTTCGGCCCAATGGCACTTAACCGACTGAAATTTTGGATTCCTTCTGTATTATGATTAGTCTGTACACGAATCAATAAAAACGGTTCCATAAGCATAATTTAAAAAAAAAAAATCGTCATTTTACGGCGCTTTGGGAAAAGAGGAAGTGTTAAAAAAATCATCGTTTTAACACTTGGGGTGGGTTTTTTAAGTACTTGGGGTCGGTCGTTTTAACGCTTGGGTTCGGTCGTAACTTCGGCCCAATGGCACCGAACCGACTCAAATTTTGGATTATGACTTAGAATCATGGTCTGTACTAAAATCCATCCAAAAATTTGCCAAAAGAGGAATTGTTAAAAACATCCTCGTTTTATACTTGGGGTCGGTGTTTTAGGTACTTGGGGGTCGGTCGTTTAAACGCTTGGGTTCGGTCGTAACTTCGGCCCAATGGCATTAAGCCGACTGAACTTTTGGAATTTTACTGTATTATGATTAGTCTGTACACGAATCAATAAAAACGGTTCCATAAGCATAATTTAAAAAAAAAAAATCGTCATTTTACGGCGCTTTGGGAAAAGAGGAAGTGTTAAAAAAATCATCGTTTTAACACTTGGGGTGGGTTTTTTAAGTACTTGGGGTCCGTCGTTTTAACGCTTGGGTTCGGTCGTAACTTCGGCCCAATGGCACCGAACCGACTGAAATTTTGGATTATGACTTAGAATCATGGTCTGTACCCAAATCCATCCAAAAATTTGCCAAAAGAGAAATTGTTAAAAACATCCTCGTTTTATACTTGGGGTCGTTGTTTTAAGTACTTGGGGTCGGTTGTTTAAACGCTTGGGTTCGGTCGTAACTTCGGCCCCATTGGGCCGGCCATTGCACTAAACCGACTGAAATTTTGGATTTTTACTGTATTATGATTAGTCTGTACACGAATCAATAAAACGGTTCCATAAGCATAATAAAAAAAAAATCGTCATTTTACGGCGCTTTGTAACAACACCTTGTGGTCGTTTGTATCTTAGACTCTATGACACTGATCCGACTGAAATTTTGGATTCTTACTAAGAATCATGGTCTGTACCCAAATCAGTCCAAAATTTTTCCCAAAAGAGGAATTGTTAAAAAAATCCTCGTTTTAACACTTGGAGTCGGTGTTTTAAGTACTTGGGGTCGGTCGTTTTAACGCTTGGGTTCGGTCGTAACTTCGGCCCAATGGCACTTAACCGACTGAAATTTTGGATTCCTTCTGTATTATGATTAGTCTGTACACGAATTAATAAAAACGGTTCCATAAGCATAATTTAAATAAAAAATCGTCATTTTACGGCGCTTTGTAACAACACCTTGTGGTCGTTTGTATCTTAGACTCTACGACACTGATCCGACTGAAATTTTGGATTCTTACTAAGATTCACGGTCTGTACCCAAATCAATCCAAAATTTGCCAAAAGAGGAGTTGTTAAAAAAATCCTCGTTTTAACACTTGGGGTCGGTGTTTTAAGAACTTTGGGTCGGTCGTTTTAAAGCTTGGGTTCGGTCGTAACTTTGGCCCAATGGCACTGAACCGACTGAAATTTTGGATTCTTACTGTATTATGATAAGTCTGTACACGAATCAATACAAAATCTTCCAAAAGCATCATTTTAACTAAAATCATCGTTTTACGGCGCTTTGTAACAACTCCTTGTGGTCGGTCGAATACTAGACTCTATGGCACAGACCCGACGGAAAATTTTAATTCTACCTAAGAATCATGGTCTGTACCCAAATCAATCCAAAAATTTGCCAAAAGTGAAAAATTGTTGAAAAAATCCTCGTTTAAACACTTGGGGTCGGTGTTTTATGTACTTGGGGTTGGCAGTTTTAACGCTGAGGTCAGGCCATAACTTCGGGCCAATGGCACCGACCCGACTGAAATTTTGGATTTTGACTAAGAATCATGGTTTGTACCCAAATCAATCCAAAAATTTGCCAAAAGAGGAATTGTTGAAAAAATCCTTGTTTTAACACTTGGGGTCGGTGTTTTAAGTACTTGGGGTCGGTCGTTTTAACGCTTGGGTTATGTCGTAACTTCGGCCCAATGGCACTTAACCGACTGAAATTTTGGATTCTTTCTGTATTATGATTAGTCTGTACACGAATCAATAACAACGGTTCCATAAGTATAATTTAAATAAAAAATCGTCATTTTACGGCGCTTTGTAACAACACCTTGTGGTCGTTTGTATCTTAGACTCTATGACACTGATCCGACTGAAATTTTGGATTCTTACTAAGATTCACGGTCTGTACCCAAATCAATCCAAAATTTGCCAAAAGAGGACTTGTTAAAAAAATCCTCGTTTTAACACTTGGGGTCGGTGTTTTAAGAACTTTGGGTCGGTCGTTTTAAAGCTTGGGTTCGGTCGTAACTTTGGCCCAGTGGCACTGAACCGACTGAAATTTTGGATTCTTACTGTATTATGATAAGTCTGTACACGAATCAATACAAAATCTTCCAAAAGCATCATTTTAACTAAAATCATCGTTTTACGGCGCTTTGTAACAACTCCTTGTGGTCGGTGGAATACTTGACTCTATGGCACAGACCCGACGGAAAATTTTAATTCTACCTAAGAATCATGGTCTGTACCCAAATCAATCCAAAAATTTGCCAAAAGTGGAATTGTTGAAAAAATTCTTGTTTAAACACTTGGGGTCGGTGTTTTATGTTTTGGGGTCGGTAGTTTTAACGCTGGGGTCAGGCCGTTACTTCGGCCTAATGGCACCGACCCGACTGAAATTTTGGATTTTGACTAAGAATCATGGTTTGTACCCAAATCAATCCAAAAATTTGCCAAAAGAGGAATTGTTGAAAAAATCCTCGTTTTAACACCTTGGGGTCGGTGTTTTAAGTACTTAGGGTCGGTCGTTTACGCTTGGGTTCGGTCCTAACTTCGGCCCAATGGCACCGAACCGACTGAAATTTTGGATTATTACTAAGAATCATGGTCTGTACCCAAATCAATCCAAAAATTTGCCAAAAGTGGAATTGTTGAAAAAATCCTCGTTTAAACACTTGGGGTCGGTGTTTTATGTATTTGGGGTCGGTAGTTTTAACGCTGGGGTCAGGCCGTAACTTCGGCCCAATGGCACCGACCCGACTGAAATTTTGGATTTTGACTAAGAATCATGGTTTGTACCCAAATCAATCCAAAAATTTGCCAAAAGAGGAATTGCTGAAAAAATCCTCGTTTTAACACTTGGGGTCGGTGTTTTAAGTACTTGGGGTCGGTCGTTTTAACGCTTGGGTTCGGTCCTAACTTCGGCCCAATGGCACCGAACCGACTGAAATTTTGGATTATTACTAAGAATCATGGTCTGTACACAAATCAATCCAAAAATTTGCCAAAAGAGGAATTAAAAAAAAATCCTCGTTTTAACACTTAGGGTCGGTGTTTTAAGTACTTGGGGTCGGTCGTTTTAACGCTTTGGTTCGGTCGTAACTTCGGCCCAATGGCACCGAACCGACTGAAATTTTGGATTATGACTTAGAATCATGGTCTGTACCCAAATCCATCCAAAAATTTGCCAAAAGAGGAATTGTTAAAAACATCCTCGTTTTATACTTGGGGTCGGTGTTTTTAGTACTTGGGGTCGGTCGTTTTAACGCTTGGGTTCGGTCGTAACTCCGGCCCAATGGCACTAAACCGACTGAAATTTTGGATTCTTACTGTATTATGATTAGTCTGTACACGAATCAATAAAAAACGGTTCCATAAGCATAATTTAAATAAAAAAATCATCATTTTACGGCGCTTTGTTACAACACCTTGTGGTCGTTTGTATCTTAGACTCTATGACACTGATCCGACTGAAATTTTGGATTCTTACTAAGATTCATGTTCTGTACCCAAATCAATCCAAAATTTGCCAAAAGAGGACTTGTTAAAAAAATCCTCGTTTTAACACTTGGGGTCGGTGTTTTAAGTACTTTGGGTCGGTTGTTTTAAAGCTTGGGTTCAGTCGTAACTTTGGCCCAATGGCACTGAACCGACTAAAATTTTGGATGCTTACTGTATATGATAAGTCTGTACACGAATCAATACAAAATCTTCCAAAAGCATCATTTTAACTAAAATCATCGTTTTACGGCGCTTTGTAACAACACCTTGTGGTCGGTCGAATACTAGACTCTATGGCACAGACCCCACGGAAATTTTTAATTCTTCCTAAGAATCATGGTCTGTACCCAAATCAATCCAAAAATTTGCCAAAAGGTGAATTTTTGAAAAAATCCTTGTTTTAACATTTGGGGTCGGTGTTTTATGTACTTGGGGTCGGTAGTTTTAACGCTGGGGTTAGGCCGTAACTTCGGCCCAATGGCACCGACCCGACTGAAATTTTGGATTTTGACTAAGAATCATGGTGTGTACCCAAATCAATCCAATAATTTGCCAAAAGAGGAATTGTTGAAAAAATCCTCGTTTTACACTTGGGGTCGGTGTTTTAAGTACTTGGGGTCGGTCGTTTTAACGCTTGGGTTCGGTCGTAACTTCGGCCCCATGGCACTGAACCGACTGAAATTTTGGATTCTTACTGTATTATGATTAGTCTGTACACAAATCAATAAAATATGTTCCATAAGCATAATTGTGATGTCCTGTACTGCAGGTAATACTGGGCCCTTAATCTCCAGTATCGCTCTTGGATGTTTTCAAGGTTACTTATTGAAACACGTAGTATCTTTGATACACGGAGACTGGTTATTGGAATATAATATTTACAGTGTTGGCTGTAAGCCGCCTAACGAGAAAGACCCGCACGAGCTCTGTGCTCGCTATTATATTGTGCCGACGTCCGGTCGCTTCGGCTAGGTTCGGTATTCCCGAACCTATCCGACAGATACACATATTACCAACACTCCATCTCTCCCTCCTTCAACTCTGAAGCTACTTACTTAAATAACAAAATATCTTAAATAACTTAAATAACAATTAACATAAATTGTAATACTTCATACACAATTATTTTTTTAAGATACACATAATTTAACCGCGGTGACTGGGTCAAGTTGTCCCGTCTCCTCTGGAAGTTGTAGGTGCCTTGTGACTTGAACGCAGTCTTCCCGACCATGGTCTCTGTTGCCGTGCCTGCTCCGACACCACCTCCTCCCCCACCAACCTGGAATCAGGAGAACAACCAGTCAATCCACGCAACAAGGTCGCAGTCTCTAACTCATGAGGCTCATTCCTCAAAATTTCAGACGCGGGATGCTGCGCAATTTTGCCATCTTCCTTTCAGCTCACTGACATTTCCCTCATCTGGTCCACATGTCTCTTCCATGTCACATCAGTGTTTCCTATTTTAATAATATAAACTTTTTTACCTAGCTTTCTAGAAACTACACCCTTAGCCCAAACGACTTTATTATCATGACGATAATCTTTTGTCAAACATTTTTGTCCAACTTTAAAAACCCTGGTTTTTACCCCTCTGTACAACCTAACTTGATCAGATTGAGCTTTAGAAATGTTAACGTTAGCTTCCTTGACTTTTTCCGAAAAGTCTTTTCCATTTTTCACTGGCAACAAACTGTCGAACGTAGAACGCAGCCTTCTTCCTACTAACAGAACCGCTGGTTCAATACCTGTCGAACAATGGAAAGAATTTCTATAGTCCACTAAAAAATTCAACAGCTTGACATTGTAATCTAGTGGGAATTTACCGTTTATTAACAGTTTCTTGAGGAACATTTTTGAAATTTTTACTGCATTTTCTGCCAGCCCGTTTGACTGGGGGTGTTTCACCGGAGAAGTCATAAGCTTAATATTTTTCTCCTTTAAGAAAACTCTAAATTCCTCACTTGTAAAAACTGAGCCATTGTCAGATAAAATTAACTTAGGGTTGCCAAAATTAGAAAAAATTTTCCTCAATTCCATAATCGTATGAGTTGAATCTGCCTTCTGCACCTCGATACAGTCTAACCACTTCGAGAATGAGTCACAAACCACGAGAAACATCTTCCCCGCTAGGGGTCCACAATAATCTAGATGTACCCTACTCCAAGCTTTACCTGGATTTGGCCAAACCGTCAATTGACTTTTGGGTGGTGACTGTTTTGACAACGAACAATCTGAACAAGATTGAACGACTTCCTCCAAATCTTTGTTCAGAGAAGTCCACCAAAAATATGTTTTAGAAATTCCCCTCATTTTTACAATACCTAGATGTGACCTGTGTAATAAATCTAAAACTTGCCTTTGGAGAGAAACAGGTATAACTATTCTATGTTGCCAAAACAAACAATCTTCTACGATAGAAAGTTCATTCCTTTTCAACCAATATTTCCATATACTGCTGTCACGATTTACTCGTTTGGGCCAGCCCTGCCGCAAATTCCTAAACACTAGCTGTAATTCGCTATCTGCTGCGGTGGCTAACACAACTGCTTGAAAATTAACATGGTCACAATTCTCAATAAAACAAACAAAGTCAGTCCCGCAATCATCCTTAAAGCCCTCAACTGTGTCCTTCAACGGTAAGCGAGAAAGAAAATCTGCTTGGTTATTACAAGATTTCACAAATTCCGTTTTGTACGAAAACCCTGCCAGAATGATGCCATATCTCTGCAAACGGTTTGCTGCGAGAACCGGAATATTTTTGTGTTCCCCTAGAATTCTTAGTAACGGCATATTGTCAACGCATAACGTGAACTCCCTTCCAAAAAGGTACTGAAAAAAATTATTTAACCCGAACACAATTGCCAGAGCTTCGAGATCCAAAATACTATATTTCTTTTCGGCGGTTGTTAAACTACGAGAAGCGAACTCAATTGGACGCATTGTGCCGTCCTTAAACACGTGCATTAAAGCAGCCCCGAGTCCGCATGTACTAGCGTCCATATACAGTTTTACCGGTAAGTCCGGAAAATTATTTGTAAGAATCGTGCCCATTAATTCTTTAATGGTATCGACTGCTACTTTACAGTCTTCTGAGAAATTCCACTCTACCCCTTTTTTCAAAAGGTTATGCAGGGGTTCCAGTATCGATGACATCCTAGGAATGAAATTCCGATAAAAATTTAGAAAACCCAATAAACTTTTCAATTTATGAACGTCCGTAGGATACGGAGCGTTTTTTATAGCTTCCAGTTTGTTTGGCTGAGGTTGGATTCCGCTCCCCGAAATTACATACCCCAAAAATTCAACCGATTCTACAAAAAATTCGCATTTATCCGTGTTGACTCTCAACCCGCACTCTCGTAAACGCGCGCACACTGCCTGTATGTTATACACTAAATCCAGTTCGTTGACCCCCGAAATGATGATATCGTCTAAATAGAATGCCACCCCCTTCAACCCTTGAAGACAGCTTGCTATAGTCCTAGCGAAGATCGCTGGCGCTGACTTAAAACCAAAGACTAGTCTGTTATATTGAAATAACCCTAAATGCGTATTTATTGTAGTATACTTTTTGCAAAAGTCAGCTAATTCTAATTGTGAGTAAGCCTGTCTTAAATCTAGTTTAGCGAACACTTTACCCGAACTTACTTTGTAAACAACTTCATTTATGGAGGGAAGCGGGTACCTTTCCAAATCCGTCATGAGATTTAAAGATCTCTTGTAGTCCACGCAAATCCTAACATTCCCGTTCTTTTTAATTACCGGTACAATTGGAGACGCGTATTCAGTGCTGGTTACCGGAGAAATGATACCATCAGCTACCATAGCTTCTAATTCTCTCTCAATTTTTTCCTTAATAGCGAACGGAACCGGCCTCGCATTAAAAAAAACAGGACGAGCTTCCTTGTTCACTTTGAAACTCACTTTATGTTTACTGAATTTACCCAGCCCCGGCGAAAACACTTCTGGAAACTCGTTGTAAATCATTTCAATTTTGTCTTTGATTGTTGAAACCGAATTATCCATCACTGGAACTATCTTCAGATTAAAAGCCTCCATGAAGTCCCGACCTACTATCAATTCCGAGCCATTAATCACAACAGTAAATAATAACTTGTTTTTAATATTATTGTATTCCACGGTAAAACAAGCACTACCTACAAGATTAAGTGGTTTACCATCGTATCCAGATAAAGTACGCTTATCAGGTGACAATGTTACATCCCTAAAATATCGGTTGAAAATAAAATCCGGCATGACCGACATACTGGCGCCTGAATCAATCATAGCGGCACATTTTAATTTATTAATTATTACATTAGCCCTAAACGGATTAATGTAAGAAATCCTATTAATAACCTTATCCCGGGATTGTTCAAAAATCGGATAAACATTGTGATTCTTACAGAATTTCTTCAAATGCCCTATTTTGTGACAATTAAAACATTTTGCATTCTTAAATTTACAATATTTTTCTAAATGTGATTCACCGCAAATGGTACATTTTTTAATATTCGAGAATCCTCTCGGCTCGGGACTTTTCGACCGCGAAGATGACCTTCGGAAACCTTGAGTTTTATCCGGATGTGAATCTCTCCCCGGCGAATACGAGCGTTTAATTGAATTCACGCCGCCCGACGTCCCTACGGAAACTTCTGATTTAATTTCCGGAACCAGATTATCTAAAACTGAAACCGTTATTGCTAATTCTTCCATTTTGTTAAACGTTAATTTAGTCCCCTCGAGAAATTTTTTTTCCTTGGCTCGGCCCGGCAAAATGCCGATTGCAAAAACATCAGCTAAACATTCCGGTAAACGCGTTCCGAACTCGCAAAACGAAGATAATGACTGATTTACCAAGCGATTGCTTGGCCTGATAAAAATTTTCTCGTTCCTTGAACACCGATCGCGGTCTGGAACAATGTTTCTCAATTAATTCTATTAACTGATCGAATGCCACGTCTGTAACTTTAGAAGGAAAACATAAGTTGATCAAAAGAGTTAATGTCTCCGCTTCTAGAAGATTTAGCAAATATGCGCGTTTCTGTGAAGCATCTAACTTAATCGTTTTTATGTCATCACGAATTAGAAGGAACTGTTCTAACCTCAGACGAAACAAACTCCAATCCCCATTAACGTGAGAGAACCTGGAAATTCCGCCCGATTCCATGATCGCCCACACCAAAAAAAAAACACACCCGGCAACAATAACACCTTCCAGAAAAAAGAAACAAAACAACCTGACACCAGGAACCGGCGCCTTTGCAGTCCAGGCGCCCAGCCGCTTCCAGGATTATCAATACCGGGCTGGCCTTAGTTACCCAGGGTCCCGTAATTTCCTCTTCTTTCCTGTATTACCGGGCTGGACTTAGTTACCCAGGGTCCCGTAAGTAATTTTCCTCTTCTCCACTGTATTACCGGGCTGGACTTAGTTACCCAGGGTCCCGTAAGTAATTTTCCTCTTCTCCACTGTATTACCGGGCTGGACTTAGTTACCCAGGGTCCCGTGATTCTCCTCTTCTTTCCTCCTTCTCCACTGTCTCCTATTATGCCCTGAAAATTTCCTGATGGATGGCACTTCAGCGATGCCCCAAGTGATTTATTGTCACCTTCGGGAGATTTTTGCAAGTCACGATCCCTGTCACGACTTGCCGCAATCTGATAAACAGTCTGGCGTGTAATCCTACCGGCTGCGCCACTTGTGATGTCCTGTACTGCAGGTAATACTGGGCCCTTAATCTCCAGTATCGCTCTTGGATGTTTTCAAGGTTACTTATTGAAACACGTAGTATCTTTGATACACGGAGACTGTTTATTGGAATATAATATTTACAGTGTTGGCTGTAAGCCGCCTAACGAGAAAGACCCGCACGAGCTCTGTGCTCGCTATTATATTGTGCCGACGTCCGGTCGCTTCGGCTAGGTTCGGTATTCCCGAACCTACCCGACAGATACACATATTACCAACACTACAATAATTTAAAAAAAAATCGTCGTTTTACGGCGCTTTGTAATACCATCTTTTGGTTGGTCGTATCATAGAATCTATGGCACCGATCCGACTGAAATTTTGGATTCTTACTAAGAATCATGGTCTGTACCCAAATTAATCCAAAAATTTGCCAAAAGAGGAAGTGTTAACAAAAATCCTAGTTTTAACACTTGGGGTGGGTTTTTTAAGTACTTGGGGTCGGTCGTTTTAACGCTTAGGTTCGGTCGCAACTTCGGCCCAATGGCACCGAACCGACTGAAATTTTGGATCTTGACTAAGAATCATGGCTTGTACCCAGATCAATCCAAAAATTTTACAAAAGAGGAATTGTTAAAAACATCCTCGTTTTGCACTTGGGGTCGGTGTTTTAAGTACTTGGGGTCGGTCGTTTAAACGCTTGGGTTCGGTCGTAACTTCGGCCCAATGGCACTAAACCGACTGAAATTTTGGATTTTTACTGTATTATGATTAGTCTGTACACGAATCAATAAAAAAGGTTCCATAAGCATAATTTAAAAAAAAATCGTCATTTTACGGCGCTTTGTAACAACACCTTGTGGTCGTTTGTATCTTAGACTCTATGACACTGATCCGACTGAAATTTTGGATTCTTACTAAGAATCATGGTCTGTACCCAAATCAATACACAATCTTCCATAAGCATAATTTTAACTAAAATCATCGTTTTATGGCGCTTTGTAACAACACCTTGTGGTCGGTCGAATACTAGACTCTATGGCACCGACCCGACTGAAATTTTTAATTCTTCCTAAGAATCATGGTCTGTACCCAAATCAATCCAAAAATTTGCCAAAAGACGAATTGTTATAAACATCCTCGTTTTACATTTGGGGTCGGTGTTTTATGTACTTGCGGTCGGTCGTTTTAACGCTTGGGTTTGGTCGTAACTTCGGCCCAATGGCACCGAACCGACTGAAATTTTGGATGCTTTCTGTATTATGATTAGTCTGTACACGAATCAATAAAAAATGTTCCATTTGCATAATTTAAAAAAAAATCATCGTTTTACGGCGCTTTGTAACAGCACCTTGTGGTCGGTCGTATTTTAGACTCTATGGAACAATCAGACTGAAATATTTAATTCTTGCTAGGAATCCGACCGAGCTAATAAAAAATCTTTTATAAGCATTAATTTTAAAAAAATCATCGTTTAACGGCGCATTGTAACAACACCTTGTGGTCAGTCGAATATTAGACTCTATGGCACCGACCCGACTAAAATTTTTTATTCTTCCAAAGAATCATGGTTTGTACCCAAATCAATCCAAAAACTTTCCAAAAGAGGAATTGATAAAAACATCCTGGTTTTAACACTTGGGGTCGGTGTTTTAAGTACTTGGGGTCGGTCGTTTAAACGCTTGGGTTCGGTCGTAACTTCGGCCCAATGGCACCGAACCGACTGAAATTTTGGATTTTGACTAAGAATCATGGTTTGTTCCCAAATCACTCCAAAAATTTGCCAAAAGATGAATTGTTGAACAAATCCTCGTTTTAACACTTGGGGTCGGTGTTTTAAGTACTTGGGGTCGGTCGTTTTAACGCTTGGGTTCGGTCCTAACTTCGGCCCAATGGCACCGAACCGACTGAAATTTTGGATTTTGACTAAGAATCATGGTTTGTACCAAAATCACTCCAAAAATTTGCCAAAAGATGAATTGTTGAACAAATCCTCGTTTTAACACTTGGGGTCGGTGTTTTAAGTACTTGGGGTCGGTCGTTTTAACGCTTGGGTTCGGTCCTAACTTCGGCCCAATGGCACCGAACCGACTGAAATTTTGGATTATTACTAAGAATCATGGTCTGTACCCAAATCAATCCAAAAATTTGCCAAAAGAGGAATTGTTAAAAACATCCTCTTTTTACACTTGGGGTCCGTGTTTTAAGTACTTGGGTTCGGTCGTTTTAACGCTTGGGTTCGGTCGTAACTTCGGCCTAATGGCACCGAACAGACTGAAATTTTGGATTATGTCTTAGAATCATGGTCTGTACCCAAATCAATCCAAAAATTTGCCAAAAGAGGAATTGTTAAAAACATCCTCGTTTTACACTTGGGGTCGATGTTTTAAGTACTTGGGGTCGGTCGTTTAAACGCTTGGGTTCGGTCGTAACTTTGGGCCAATGGCACTGAACCGACTGAAATTTTGGATTCTTACTGTATTATGATTAGTCTGTACACGAATCAATACAAAATCTTCCAAAAGCATCAGTTTAACTAAAATCATCGTTTAACGGCGCTTTGTAACAACACCTTGTTGTCGGTCGAATACTTGACTCTATGGCACCGACCCGACAGAAATTTTTAATTCTTCCTAAGAATCATGGTCTGTACCCAAATCAATCCAAAAATTTGCCATAAGGGGAATTGTTGATAAAATCTTTGTTTTAACACTTGGGTTCGGTGTTTTATGTACTTGGGGCCGGTCGTTTTATCGCATGGGCTCGGCCGTAAGTTCGGCCCAATGGCACCGAACCGACTGAAATTTTGGATTTTGACTAAGATTCATGGTTTGTACCCAAATCAATCCAAAAATTGGCCAAAAGAGGAATTGTTGAAAAATCCTCGTATTAACACTTGGGGTCGGTGTTTTAAGTACTGGGGGTCGGTCGTTTTAACGCTTGGGTTCGGTCGTAACTTCGGCCTAATGGCACCGAACAGACTGAAATTTTGGATTATGTCTTAGAATCATGGTCTGTACCCAAATCAATCCAAAAATTTGCCAAAAGAGGAATTGTTAAAAACATCCTCGTTTTACACTTGGGGTCGGTGTTTTAAGTACTTGGGGTCGGTCGTTTAAACGCTTGGGTTCGGTCGTAACTTTGGCCCAATGGCACTGAACCGACTGAAATTTTGGATTCTTACTGTATTATGATTAGTCTGTGCACGAATCAATACAAAATCTTCCAAAAGCATCATTTTAACTAAAATCATCGTTTAACGGCGCTTTGTAACAACACCTTGTTGTCAGTCGAATACTTGACTCTATGGCACCGACCCGACAGAAATTTTTAATTCTTCCTAAGAATCATGGTCTGTACCCAAATCAATCCAAAAATTTGCCATAAGGGGAATTGTTGATAAAATCTTTGTTTTAACACTTGGGTTCGGTGTTTTATGTACTTGGGGCCGGTCGTTTTATCGCATGGGCTCGGCCGTAAGTTCGGCCCAATGGCACCGAACCGACTGAAATTTTGGATTTTGACTAAGATTCATGGTTTGTACCCAAATCAATCCAAAAATTGGCCAAAAGAGGAATTGTTGAAAAAATCCTCGTTTAACACTTGGGGTGGGTTTTTTTAAGTACTTTGGGTCGGTCGTTTTAACGCTTGGGTTCGGTCATAAATTCGGCCCAATGGCACTGAACCGACTGAAATTTTGGATTATGACTTAGAATCATGGTCTGTACCCAAATCAATCCAAAAATTTGCCAAAAGAGGAATTGTTAAAAACATCCTCGTTTTGCACTTGGGGTCGGTGTTTTAAGTACTTGAAGTCGGTCGTTTAAACGCTTGGGTTCGGTCGTAACTTCGGCCCAATGGCACTAAACCGACTGAAATTTTGGATTTTGACTAAGAATCATGGTTTGTACCCAAATCACTCCAAACATTTGCCAAAAGATGAATTGTTGAACAAATCCTCGTTTTAACACTTGGGGTCGGTGTTTTAAGTACTTGGGGTCGGTCGTTTTAACGCTTGGGTTCGGTCCTAACTTCGGCCCAATGGCACCGAACCGACTGAAATTTTGGATTATTACTAAGAATCATGGTCTGTACCCAAATCAATCCAAAAATTTGCCAAAAGAGGAATTAAAAAAAAATCCTCGTTTTAACACTTGGGGTCGGTGTTTAAAGTACTTGGGGTCGGTCGTTTTAACGCTTGGGTTCGGTCGTAACTTCGGCCCAATTGCACCGAACCGACTGAAATTTTGGATTATGACTAAGAATCATGGTTTGTACCCAAATCAATCCAAAAATTGGCCAAAAGAGGAATTGTTGAAAAAATCCTCGTTTAACACTTGGGGTGGGTTTTTTTAAGTACTTTGGGTCGGTCGTTTTAACGCTTGGGTTCGGTCATAAATTCGGCCCAATGGCACTGAACCGACTGAAATTTTGGATTATGACTTAGAATCATGGTCTGTACCCAAATCAATCCAAAAATTTGCCAAAAGAGGAATTGTTAAAAACATCCTCGTTTTGCACTTGGGGTCGGTGTTTTAAGTACTTGTGGTCGGTCGTTTAAACGCTTGGGTTCGGTCGTAACTTCGGCCCAAT